>JAZHYW010064334.1:0-32244 GCA_037355805.1 Ixodes ricinus
AAAAAAGTCATTCTAGATCGTGTTTCTTTTTATTCCTTGTGTACACTAGCGGGTGCAAGCAACCGGCCGTGCAACCGGTCCTACAGATTATTCGGACATCCGAAGTGGCTTTTTTGCCAAATGTATTGCACTACCTGCATTTTTTCAATATGTATTCCTCTATTTGTATTTTCAAATACTCCTAATTTATATTTAAAATGCATTTCTTATACGTATCACGATGTATTTTTTTATAAATCTATTTCTGTACCAGTATTTTAAGGCGTCTTTAGCATGTATCCGAGTATTGCTATTTTCAAATACCTTTTAGGGTACTTCGACCCTTCCCTGGAAGGAAGAGAAAAGTTGCTAAAAAAGCACCTGGTGAGTACTTGCGGTGTGATAATTTCCACGTTTTATAGGCAGAGTCATATTGGCTTGTCACGGTCGCAGTCGTGGTCCGAGCGGTTAAGGCGGTGGACTAGAAATCCATTGGAGTCTCCCCGCACAGGTTCGAATCCTGTCGACTGCGTCGTCTTTTTACTGAAAAAAAACAACAACAACAGCTTGGAGTGCATGCGAGTTAGTGTAAGCTGATGCTTTTACTGTCGGGTAGAATGACCGAAAATAAATACTTCACTGCGGACTCTTTTTTTTTTTATCTACAGCGTGCAGATGATTGCGATAAAAGCTCTCGCCGACAAACCTCACGCCATGTAAACATGGAAAAAATATGTTTTTTAAACTTTAAGTTTTGGATTTAACTGATGTATACTTATAGCTTTTTACGCATCATACAGATGGTAACAAAAAAGTGAAAGTTACATTATTGCAGTATGTGCAGGTGAGGTTATACGGCCAGCTGTGAGAGCCAGCACTGGGTGTGCAAAACTGTTTTAATGTCTCTAACAAGGAAGAAATCTATTTCTGAATTTCATTGTTACGACTCTGATGATATAATGATCTTATGCTTGACTCAGTGTAAATATTTAGGCTTATTTATTACTTCAGATTTAAGGCGGGACCTACGCGTAAATCATGTAACGTCAGAAGCATTAAAAAGCTTATGTACATAAAAATAACACTCAAGCTAGCCGCTAAACCCACTAAACTCCTAGCATACACTAGTCTTGTTAGACAAACGCTGGAATATTCAAACATCGTATGGTTTCCTCTCAAGAAGAATAATATAGCTAAGCTTCAAGATATGCAGCACAAAGCAGTCAGATTTATTTTTAATAAATACAGGCGCACCGACTCACCAGCTGATCTTCTTAAGAAGTCTGGTCTCTTACACTGGCTAACGGGGCTAAGCGACTTAGCTTTAAGTGCTTGTACTTTCTGCTACGTGATGCTTTCAAAAATTGAGAAATCGAAGTACGTCTCTTTTTTTTTAATTCTAGACATACCAGCCACAAACACAGTGAAACCTTGACTGAATATTGGTTTAAAAATGACTGGTTCCATTCACTCTTTTTTCTCTTCTTTAGACTAGAGAATGAAATCAACTAGATACTGTCATCACTAACAGCACCTCCATCTCATAATTTCTATCTCGGTTGGGTGTTTTATTGAAGAGTGATGTGTAATTATAGATGACTTGATTTGCACAACTTTTAGTTTCACTTGGGTTTGAACAGTGGTTGTATAATTTGGCTTAAAAACTGAATGTTAAGCCTTGTGCATTATTCTTAAAGGTATCGCTACGCTTCTTTATATCCCAGTTTTCATCGTACAAATTACTTGCATTTTTATGTTGTAGATGTGATGAAATGTGAACGAGTGTGTACTGATTTTTGTGTGCTGGTTCCTGCTAAATCCCAAAGGGAATGGCAGTATTTTCAAATAAATAAGATAAATAAATAAATAATGGAAACGTCTAATCTTCGCGATAACTAGTATAGGTAACAAAGCATTGTGAGCAGACTATTTAGTTAGTGAAAGTAAACACGTTGTTCCAATTAGAAACTACGTCTCAAGCCACTAATTCGGTCAATTTTCGAAAGACTCGAAACACGTGGGAAGCGCGGGTGTACGCTACAACTACCACTCGTGAAACAGGGGCAAGGCTGGCGGTGCAAATCGCGGATAAGGTTATCGTCCGCAATCGTTTAGATCTTTCCCGCTAGTGGAAAATTCTCAAGCAGTGCGGTCTTGACCATTGTTGCTTCTTTCTAAAGCGAAAAACTAAAAAAAAGTAATATCGTTTATGTTAACCACTTCCGTAATTCACCCAAATAGGCAACACGGTATTTCTTAAAGAAAAAAATGAAATGTAACTAATTCACAAGAATGACTTTCAACATTTTTGTTTATTCGAATAAATTTATGGAAACTGTAACTTCGTCTGCAGACTCAAGAAGCACATGCACAAGCCAAGACGAGATGACAACGATAAGGCATAGACCAATACGCCTACTCCATTCCAAATCCCCCCTCACAAAGAAAACAACAAAAACACGTAAAAAATGGAAACAAAATTCTTGTTTTTACATTCACCCCTAAACTGACAGTGCGGTGGGAGCCACGTTCTCGCCGGACGAATGAACCACCTCGCTTAAGGCCCTGTCACACTGAGGCGACACGACGGCAACAGCAACACAACATGTTGTCCAGCAGTCGGGCAACTTGTCGCTCGACTCATGCAGAGTTCTCCAGACAGACCCTGTCCCATCCCGGCAACAGCAGGCACAACATGGACGATAACGAAAATGTTGCCTCGGTATGACAACTTTCGGCAACAAAAAACACCATCAACTTGAGTTGGACAACGTGTATTGCCTGATCGCTAACTGAGCGAATTTCGGGCCGGCTACGCGACAACACCGATAGCTTCGAAGGCAGAGCTAGTTCCCTATCAACGTCTTTTGCAGAGCTTACTCAAATGAAGGCTTGGAAAACGTTATTTAACCGTAACTAAGGCTGGCGTGCAGCTAAAATAATTTGATAGAATGTTTGCACCGCGTAATTACGGTGAGCGATTGTCAAAATGAGCACAGCTACGATCGTGAACGTTCAGACCTGTCGAAAGTAAAACTGCTGAGAGACCATCTCACATTACTGCTTGTGAAATAAAATGGCATGCCTACTCACCCGCTGATAGAGTATAATCAAAATAACCAGAATGCAAAAAAACAAAGCATTAAAATTATCGCTTTGATCTTGATTGTTGATGCCTGGAACTTGGAAACAGCCGCTACAGACACCTGAATTGACTCAAAAATCCCCAGGACGTTTTGAGGATAGAAGCGATCATTACAGGCGGTAGGCAGATATACGGCGTCGAGAAATATTAATTCCGCCAATTTTTGTGAAGGACGATCGTGCCGGTGTCGCAGTTTTTAAGCACTGTCAGAACAGCTCAACACGACGCTACAAAAGACGCTTTGGGGTACTGGCGGTGCTAACTCCAGTTTTACAGTAGAAATAGGAATTGCATAAAAGAGAGACCCGGACAGAAACACTTCATAGCGCATTGGCGTAAATCGCGAACATATCTCGGCGATCTCACTTTCCTCGGTCTGCTCTGTCAGCGAATGACGAACATTTTGATAAAATAAAGGAGGAAAATACTCCCCTTGTCAAGTTTTCTAGTCACAGTCACTAGTTGATGTCGACCCGTGGTGATTTCGGCCCTTCGAACGCACTACGACTTTGTAGAGTCACATCACCACGACGCCGCTCCGCACACGAATTTCGGTAAACAATCAAGATGGCGGAGTGTCCCCGTGTTGCCCCCGCCATCAGCGCGGTGTGACAGAGAGTGGTCGGACCAACAAATCCGCCAACATGGTTCCCGGCCGGAAGCAACATGTTGCCCGACTACCTCTGCTGCCCTGATGTGAGAGGGTGTTGCCGGATAGAGTTGTCCAGCTGTTGCCTCAGTGTGACAGGGCCTTTACGAGCTCGTGAACACGGTATCTCCGCGCGTGAGTATGGGCGTCAAGCTTGATTACGTGGCGAAACATAGGCACGTGACTGGTTCCCACTAAAGCCACTGAATCCGGAGAAAGTAGTGTCAATGCCTTCCCTGCATGTAGGCCACACAAAAACAGATACTAACATACATAATAATATTAATAATAATAACAATAATAGTTTTATTTACCATGTAAGTTTGGTAGGAGCGGAGGATAAAAAGCTATCAGGGCAGCTTGACTGGTCCCCATCCACCCTCAAGATCAAAGCCGGGGTGAGAAAAGTAAAATATGAAAAGAACATAAGAAATTATACAGTAATACGAGGTACTTCATCACAAAAGCAACAAAAAAAAAGAAGAATTGACGACTGTGACGTTTGCCTACACTAAGACAAAGTGAATTGAAAACCTGAACACCTAAAAATAAAATAAAAAATAAACTTTTTTAGCCTATTTCAGGAGAACACATAAAGAGAAAAAATTGACTTTCCATGCTTTCGTACGTTGCGCGAAGTTCAATGTACGTTCAAGTGTATATATGAAAATTAACACGGTGATAGATATTGAATAGAGATGGCAATCAATAACATAGACACTCTTTTCCGGAGTTTAGTTGGTTATAGGTCCTGTCCAGTTTTCTTTATGTCTTGTAGAATAACCAAAGCGTTTTATTTGCAATTGGGCCAGATTAAGTCTACTATTTATATTCTTTTGTGTTTCCGATTTTCAGCGGACACTCAAACAATATTTATATATATGTTGTAAGTTCTGACCACGCGGGAGCTGTGGAAGTAAATTGCGCGTGGTGCACTTGGTGTACCATGCGGAGCGTGGTAGATGTGCCGTATATACTATATACCGGTGTTTTTGCGAAGACTTTCAAAAATCCTAAAAAAATACGGCGTTTGAAAAAAAAAAGAAGAAAAACTGTCTTCAGGAACAAACTACCAGCCACGGCGGACGTCAGTGATTGCCAAAAACATACTAATTAAGCAGCTAATTAATTAAAGTTTGTTAATTAACTTTTTAATTAGTGGAAATAGACATATGGTTCCAATTAGAAAGTTGCTGAGCGTTATCGAAAACCACTGAGTCAGTCATTTTCAGAGGACTTTGAGCGCGTGTGAAGAGTAGTAGCGCACTGAAGTTACCACTTTGGTGCTTGCCTAGGTAACTTTAGTGCGCTGCTACTCTTCTCACCCGCTCAAAGTCTTTCTGAAAATGACTGACTTAGTGGTTTCTGATAACGCTGAACAGAGTTTCTAGTTGGAACCATATATCTATTTCTACTAATTAAAAAGTTAATTAACAGATGTTAGTTAATTAGCTAGTCATTAATGTATTCTGGTAATTCCTGACGTCCGCCGTGACTGGTAGTTGTTCCAGACGGTTTCTTTTTTTTTCAAACGCCCTAATTTTAGGACTTTTGAAAGTCTTCACTCCTACCCGGTATATATATATATATATATTTCTTTTTCGTTTTACATTAAGCGAGACACGCTTTTGGTTTGAAAATGTAGTTGTCCCTACACCAGTTTGCAATAGTTTAAATGTGAGTAGAAAAAGTAGATTATAGGAAGCAACCTAATTCTCGTGGAAAGAAAGTCTAACCACGACCAACTACGAAAGTAATTTAATACATTTTTGCTAGCAAGTGGTTAACGTGACTTTTCCAAAGCATGTCGAAGGTAAATACAACGTCGAGGCAGTTGAAATGTGATATACCTTCTACGAGAATTTAGAATGATGTCCTGAGTGTGTAGATGGGCTTCTTTTCTGTCCGTCCTTCATGTGTTTTTTTCTAGAATATAGTTGCCCTTTTCTTGCTTCATTTTACTTTCATAGAATTAAATACTGACCATTTTTCTAATGTTTTCATTGCATTATTACATTTATCTATGAGCTCATGATTGTCATTACCAGAAAAAAAAACATACTATAAGTATCGTCCGCATACATAATTTCGGCTCTAGGGCTCATATTTACAATATTGTTAAGATACACGTTGAAGAGTAGTGGCCCTAATATGCAGCCCTGTTGCACACCGCAAAGCACAGGTTGAGGCTTCGAGCCTATATTATTTATCTGCCCTGACTTGTTTTCGAATAGACAAATATGATCTTTAATAGCATTAAGTCCCGTCCCCGAATACCATAAAAGTTCCTTTTTTCCAGCAAAAATGTCATGATTTACCGAGTCAAAAGCCTTTAAAAAATCCACGAACACCCCAACAACAATAGCTTTGTTTTCAAACTGTGTACGAATCTTTTTTTGTTCGTTCAAGTAAGACCATTTCATTGAATCACGTCGCAAGGTGATTGGGTGATTGGTCCCAGTTGCCATGACAATCGTCATTTTGGTTCATTCGAATCTTCGAAGCTTCGAAAGGGTCGTTCTGAACCAATCGCACCCAAATCGCTATGGAGCATCATCGTACTGGAAGCGATCCTCGCCAATATAAGAGCCTTTGGAACTTTGCACGCCATCCACGTTAACTTTGTTTTGTAATTCACAGCCCATTACATGTAATGAGAAATAAATAATATTATTATATTATTATAAAACATTTTAATCAGGCTTATCTCTAGAGCCCTGCATAACCGCGGTTTACCCGCAGATCATCTGCGGATATCCGCAGTAAACTAGGGAGTGCGGATAAAAATGAATCAGATTTGGCGGACTGAGGATCCCACGCGGACATCCGCGGGTACGGATGTCAATGTTTGCCGAGGCTGGCCCATAAACGTGTAAGACCGCACAGTGTAGTAGTGAATAAGTGAGTGATACTATGAAGGTGCATCATCGAATGTATCGCAGAAGCAAACTACTACTCTTCGATAAAAGCGTGTCAACCGGGGAGAAAATTGGTTCTTTACGTCAAGAAAGATTTGATTCGTACCAAAGATCGCTTGAGAACGTTCTATATCGCCAAAAACGCAGTTCCTGGAAAACATCAGAGTGAAGAAGCATCAGTCGTCCCGGAAAAGCGTGTTCTTGTTTGGCAGGGAAAGAGCGAAAAACGTTCTTTGGGCAAAGAAAACGAAAACGTAAAAGTCACAAGAAAGTAGAAGAATCCTGCAGGTGGCTTCTTCGCCTAGAACGTAGATCGATGAGATTGAATTCAATGCTCTGGAGTGGTGGGGACTTGCGCCATCACGAGTTTACGCACCTATTTCTTTTAGCGCAGTTCGTACATGCCACCCCGGCATTAAATGCACCAACGGAGAGAGACTTCTCATTAGCGGGTGTTAATTTAAGAAAGGCGAACCAGTCTGAATCCGTCCATGTTGACGATATTCTGTTTCTCCTACGCAGCAACCTCGACAAGTGAAACGTTGCGTGTGTGTGCGTTTTCTTTCTTCTTCTAGACAATTGGCACTGATTTATTTTTAAGTATATGGCTCCGAGCATGCAGTTGAGGGTTAGTGTTTAAAATTGCAACCGATATAAGGTGTTGCCATTATTTAATATTGTTATATTTTTCCAGTGGTGTACTTGCACCTTACCGCATATACACGAGTACTTTGCTATGGCGAGTAAGCGCCTTTCCTCAACCTCTTTTTGATTGTTTGGACTAAATAAAATGGCACAATGTTATGAGTCTGTCCTTTGCTAATTTTCATGTTTATAAAATATGCGTTTGCTTGAAGTGAGCTTTACACAACAAAAATCAAAATAAATATTTAATTTTTTTCTTCTTTTGAGCGCACCTTCTAGACAGTGTCAGTGTCACAGACTCACAAGAAAATCTCAGGACTGCCATGATCTTTCAAGCGATGCGAAATGTGTCTAAAAGAATTATCGCTTTTTTATATAAAGTACGATAAAACAGAATACGATAAAATGACTTTCACTGTATTCTGACACGAAAAGTGCTTTGTGCAAAGGTAAACAGACGGCTTATGGAATACCATACGGATGCTTTTTTAAATTTTTATTCATGCTTGATTTTTTATGGTAAAATGAATGCTGGGATTGGGGGTCTAATGCGGCTCCGAGTCTTGCGGATGTGGTGCGGATGCGAATGCGGATCAGATGCGGATCGGATGCGGATCGGATGCGATCGGATGCGGATCGGATGCGGATCGGATGCGGATCGGATGCGGATCGGATCGGGATCGGATGCGGATCGAATGCGGATCGGATGCAGATGATCAAACTGTAATCCGCGAAGGGCTCTACATTATCTCCCAGATCTCTTACGGTGGCATTGTTGTTCTTGCGTGGTTAAAGACAAAAAAAACCAAAAGTTTCAATGCCGCCAAGCATTGTCGCCGCATATGGTGCCGGTGCGAAGACGTGCCGTTGCTTGGTCAATGTGCGTACAACAAAATCTCTGTATTCAAGAAACGTCTCTATAAAGCTACCTGTCACCAGCGAATTTAGATCGGTTCACCAAGAACGGAGAGGTCAAAGAGAAACTGCTCATTCAATTAACCAAAATGGCGACCATACGGGGAGCTTGGCGCTATTTTACCAGGATTTAGTGAAGGTACTGCGAGCAGATTGTTTCCATCGCATTGTCAGCTTGGTTAACAGTGCGGCGGAAGCTAGAATGCTTGTTGGACCGGTCACACATCGCTCTTTGTCCACGGGAATCGGGATCATGCTTCTTCCCTACTCAGGCGCAAAAAACGGGCTGAGATGACCAAAAAAAAAAGGAGACAATTAATTGGTTAAAAAAAAGAGAGAGAAAACAACAACAGATTATTAATCTGTGTTTAGTCAGCGTAGGTCGGTCTACGTTTGAGGTATGACCACACTGGTTTGCCCCGTAGTTGGGAGACTTAGCCAGTGCAGTACGACCGCTTGCCTGGGGTCTTTAAAGGGTCACTGACATCCCCCAAATTTTTTACATTTTTTTGCCAGGACGATTTATTAAGGTGTCAGAAGACTATCCAACCACTATTTTGCTACAGAATCACTATGTTTTTAATAGCGTTGAAAAAACGCAACTGCTCAAAACCGAAACTGGACTGGGGAGGAAGAAGAAATATAGACGAGGAGAGAGTTGGCGGAGGTCACGTGACTGTGGAACTTTTTTTTCTTTTCAATCAACGTATTTGCAGCTTTTTAGAAGCCACAAAAAATGGGTATCATTTTCTTTTCTACTTTTAATATTGAGTGTGTGCCTTCGATGACCCACGACTTTGATTATATTTGGTGGTTGTGTCTAAACCATAGAAAAGGACAAGCGACCACGGAGAAGAGTCTGAGCGCGACTGAAACCGGCCAGGTCTCGATCGGCGGTATTTGGGCGGAAAGAAAACGAATTTCGAGGCGCGAATTCTGTCCTGGGTAGTTAGGCTCTCATTTGTCCTGTTCATATAAAAACCTTGGCGAGCATAAATACCATGCCAGTGTCTCTTTAACGCGCATCACGCAATAGACTAGACTGCCGCATGCCGGAACGACGCTCGTCCAGATGGAAACGGGCAGGGTATCGAACCCAGGATCCCTGAGGTCTGCAGCGAGGATTTTGCTCCACCGTGCTCCGAGCCGCGGTTTGTTAACAAGCTCGGCCACCAATTCCTTTTTTTTCTTTGCAATGCCTTCAATTGTTTTAGGTCCGGCGAGCGCATAGTTCCCGCCGCACTGTCGGCTTAGGGTAGAACGGAGCTACACAATTCGTTCATTCCTCCAGCTGACCCTGCGGTAGGCAGCTTCGTACTGCTTCGCCCATTCATGCAATGCTACTCGGAACACGCTCCCGCCCGTTCCCACTCTCAAAGAGCGGGGTCAGGTGACGAGTTGGGAGCGTTTGATTGGTCTGGCGAGCACGTACATCTTCCAGCGCACTCTCAGCTCAAGCCACAGTCGAACTGCCCACCCAAGCAGCACAGATTTGGCCAATCATTGGCCGATGGCTGGTAATGGTCCTTTGGCCAGTGACCAGCCAGTGGCCAGCCACTGGCCGATGACTAGCTTTTCTCTGGCCATTGGCCAATGGCCAATGGCCATAAGCCATCGGCCAAGCATTGGCCGATCAATGGCCACTCTTTGGCCATTGGCCAAAAGACCATCGCCAGCCATTGGCCAATGCTTGGCCAAATTCCGAGCTCCTTTTGGGCACGCATCCCACAAAAGACGTGGGGTCTTCGAAGCACCTTTACTCCATACATATACGCATGCTCGTCTGCAGAGAGTTTTTGTATGACCAACTTGACCGTCACACGAAGACGGCCCTCGGACAGTGTCCACCTTCTGCACGACGTGTTAGCAGTGTCACCCAGGCTTAATACGCTAGGCCACCGAGCGCCCCTGGTGTGGCGAGCGTGTATACAGTCCAGAGCACTCGCGACTTAGGGGGTGTAAGCGGAGTATACTTTCCGGACGTCGCAGGCGGCGTCGGCGGCACCAAAGCTGCGGCCCCCTCCCTCCCTCCCCCGTGGGAGTCTTGGGCGGTCTTCCTTGTCGCGCGACGTACGCGACGCGTCTCGGACCGAGGTAGACGCGCGTAAATCGCCTCCTTTGAGGGCGACCGCGGGCCCCGCCACGCCGCAGAGGGAGAGAGAGGACTTCGGGGGTTGACCGCCGAAAAGGCCGCCGCACAAAGCACGTCGAGAGGGCAGGCACGGAGACCCCGCGCGACCTCCGACGAGGACCCGGACGCGAGGCGGACCCGGCCGGAGGCGGACCGTCACGTAGATTCGGGTCGGCGATGCCGCTTTGTCGTCGCCGCCGCCACCGCTACCGCAGCGGACGCGGCGCGTCGCGAAATCGAACGGCAGCAAACGCGGTCTATACGCAGCGCAAGTTCGTCTGCTTCTTTTGCAGGGGTTGTGGTGACGTCAGGACGCCGAGCTCGTGATTGGCTCTGATAGAAGGATAGTGGGTAGACCTCAAGGCAGCTTGCTTTGAGGTCTACCCACTATCCTTCAATCAGAGCCAATCAGAGCTCGGCGTTTCTGACGTCACCACAACCCTGCAAAGAAGCAGACAAACTTGAGCTCCGCATAGTTGCGTAGCTGGAGTCACGGCGATCGTATTAGGCTCTATAAGGGTATATGTGACGTCATGATGTCACCTGACGTCGTAGTGTCGCGTGACATCGTGTAATTCTATGACGTCACAGCGTGACATCAGGATGTCACGTTCGGAACCTCGTTATGTGCTCCTAGGTTTTCGCTCTCATAATCGAGTAGCGTCATTTCTTTCTTTTCCACTGCATAATACCCGAAGTTGTCAGAAATATGCGGATGAAAGAGCCGTATTGATTAATCGAAATAAATGTTACCCAGCCGCCGAAAGACGAACCCCTCGGCGCACCGGGATTCAAACTCTGGGTCTTGGTGTTTATAACATATGAAACACGCTAGGAGTCGTAAAAAAAAAAAGAAAAAAAAGCAGTTGATATAGAGTAAATTACAAAAACATAAAAATAAAATACGAATGAAAAATTATAATCACTTCGGAGGATCGATGCCGTGTATTCACTCCACGCGCTAGGATATTAAATGTGTGGACGCTGTTTCTTTCCATAATTTTACGTCCTACTATAGACGCCATGCACACGTGTCAGATTACAGCCGACCTCGCTGACCTTCTCTTGTCCGATCAAGATACCGAGCCACTGACGCGGGCGTTGAAGAGCCTCCACAAAGGTCGATGCTGGAGAGAAAGACGCAGTCCAATCAGAAATAGCGACAACCTCTCCCGCTGGGGTAATGATGGAGCGAAGTAATCAAAATAGGAGGAAACCCTAACTTAAGGTCCAATATGGCGGCGCCCATGCGCGCATGCTGCAAAGCACCTATAAGGATCTATCATTTTAACCAAAGAAAATGAGTGATACGAGTGTGCTTACTTTAATAGATAAGCGTTCTCGCCACTCAATCGTATTTAGCAGGGCAGTCCACGATGATGTCCTCAATATTTTTCTCGGAAAGAGTCGCACGTCGGGTGGAACGGACTGCTTCCGCGTGGTTAAAGAGACCATGAAGACGATATGGCAGTTACCGAAGTAATACATGTCTCGCGTATTCCAGGTAATGTCGACAACATATTACCTTGAAGTCGCGCTTGCGTGACGCATGCAGCGATACCCGAGAGTTCGAAGAGTGACGTATAGTGCGTGACGTCACTTGAAGATCGTCAGGCGATTGGTCGAAGTGAGCGGCCGGAGTCTGCTCGCCTTCGTTTTTGATCCCTAGTGATAAATAAAATTGAGTTTTCTTATTTTTTTTAATACCAACGAAGATTATCAGAAAGTATTACCGAATTACGAACAAAATGTGATTTGGCTCCTCCGCCGTGTGCACTGGGCGGGCACTGACCTGAAAAGCGGTTAATGGGGCAACAACATATAAATTGTTTTATAAGAGAAAGCAAAATGGTGCATTGTGTTTTGCCCTTTTTGTCGCGTGATTCTCGGTTCCACGCGTCAAAGGTTAGCTGCAGGAAATGTTCAATAGGATAACGCGCTGCAGTTTCCGGTACTCTCCTGGTTCATGTCGGAAAGTTTCTTTCAGATCTCGTCTAGTACGCCGCGATCTTTCCCGCACATCGATTCAATCTTTCATCCAACGAGACGCCTCTGCGCCTGTGGTGTACTGAAGCGCCACTCGTGCGACTCAAGACTCCGTCGCTTTTACACCGAGCCTCCTAGAGCAGGACCATATTTGCGTCGTGTCATGGGTATAGTCAAAGCTGACGTTGTCCGCATTAAGCCTGCCGCGGTCTCACTTGGTACGTAACAGCAAAACGCAACAATGATTGTTCTTCGTAATGCAAAAGCGCCGCTCGCACGCGGTTGGAATGATGTCGACAAAAAATAAGGTTCATATTCCGTACCACTAGCCTCCTCTATATACTCACAAAGCCTGGCAGTTCGACGACGGAGCCATAGAGTGCCCCCGGTCGCAGATTTGAGCGCGAGGATCTGGTAGCACAGAGCATCAAAAAGCCATTTTCGAGGAACATGGTCGTCAGCGCACAAGCTCTTACAGCGGCGAGGACCCGGAACACACTTGTTCGCTCGGGAGAAGTGTGTTTCGGCGTGTCGCCGCAGCGGGGCGCCAGTCACGTGGCTCTCCCCTCATCCGTTGTCTGCCGCTCCACCTTTTCCATTTCGTGCTGCCGCTTCTCGTGCTGATCTGCCATGCTTTGTCAGTATATAGGAGGCTATGTCCGTCACACAGTTGCGTTTGAACGCGCTTGACTGCGTCGCGTCAACAAACAGCCGCGAGTCAACGAGGTCATTCGTGCTCCGTGCAATGGCGGATCCAAGGGGGGGGGCGACGGGGGCGGCCCCCCCCTCCCCTCTCGGAGGGCAGTCTTGACATGGGTGGACCCCCCGGTGCATGCGAAAGAATGGGAGAATAGTATCCTTACAAATTTTCGCCCCCCCCCCCCTCCAAAACGGAGTTCTGGGTCCGCCCATGGCTCCGTGCGATGCGTGGCAACCCATTCGAGAAGGAGCTTGGCAAGAGGCATACGAAGCACCAATGTCCTGGTTATACTCGCAGTCGCCAACGCGGTACAACTCTTTGAAACCAGAAAGCGCCGCTAAAGGCTCCCGCGCCAGTTTCGCTTATGGACACTAAATTCTATCGAAATTGCGACGGTTCATTGTTGACGTCAACTCCGTTTTAGGAGAGGTTGTATGGCGGGAAGGCCGAACGTCAGTTTCGGTATTGGTGAGTTATTTACACGAAATAATAAGCTTGAAAGAATTGTATAAAATGCTCGAACATATTGCCTGGTGCATGAAAGAGTCGCAAAACAACCTTTTCTAAAAAAAGTTTAAAAAACGTTTTCATGGTTCCTTTAGTCTCTCTCCTTGGTTAAAGGGACCTTTATGCGTCGTGTGATAACAATCTGCAGCCCCTTTTGCTAAAAGAACCTTAACTAAAGGTACACTTTACGCTGCCGTGTGAATGGGGGTATAAGCTAGACTTTTGCTTATCTCAAATACTCCACTCAAGATACTGTATTCCAAATACTTTTGCTGAGTGCCTTGGCACCTTGCAAATACATTTGATCAAACGTATTTGGTGTACGTCTATCTTAATTACATTTCTTTGGATCTTGTACTCATCGTCTCAAATAAGTTTTTCACTATTTGAAAAAAAGTGACGCCGCAAAGTTTTACGGGAATAGGATTCAGCACACTCCAGAGCAATGTAGAGCAATTGTAATCTTGAAGCGGAAACGACCGTACATCAGAGAGAAAAGCCAGGACCAAAGATGCAAGCTCAGAACGCCAACAAAAGAACGAATAGAAGGAACTGATGAGAAGACACCTATAAATATAAGTGTTTCTTTTTTTTTTTTGTTCTATGTTTGAATTTGCTACCGCAAGAAAGTCAGCTTCTCTTCGCCATTCTGACACTCCCGGGGGGGGGGGCAGGGAGACAGCCCCACCCTTTTATAAGAACTGATATTGTAACAGAAAGGCAGGGAACAAGCTAGTTGAAGGATGAGCTCTCAAAATGGAAACAAAGAGTTTTCCCAAAGTTGAAGGCCTTTCTAAACGCGCTTCTTATGTGCAGAGAAAATACATAAATGTGAACCACGAGAAAAAAAGAAGGGCTTCTTCGTGTCCCCTTGTGCCTTCGAATTGAAGTTCAGTCATCTCCGAATGCAGCATTTGGGCTAACCTATATACTTGCGTCTTATGGTGAATTCCGCTCGCAGATCTCGAGCCATACCCGTGCTTATCCCATTTGGACGCGCGTATTCCTGCCCGCAGAGTCTGGCTCGAGCTGGTCCATCTTCCGCTCGCGGATCTCTGGCAGCGCCTGCCTACGGGAGCGGCCCCAGACCCCGCCGAGACTTGCTCTGCGGGATTTCTCTGCAGATCTCTCCGGAAATACGGGGAGGCTACCAGAGCGCTCTACGTCATTTTCCCTAGGCAGCAGTGCTGCGCGGCGCGTGACGAAGCTGGCGGGTCGGCAGGGGCCACGGTCGGGTCGTCGAGTTGGATCTGTTCGGGTGCGTCGGTCGCTTACGCGGGATTGTGGCGGCTCGAGACGCTTCTACCTCGCGTAGATCAGGGATCTCGGAGATCGGAGACGCCGAGCGCGATAAATCATAAGCGCTGACATCTGTGATCCGTGAGAGGAAGAACGAGAAAAAGAACGCCAGCGGTGCCGGAGGCGAGACGCTGAGGTTAGGCCTGTTTCATTCTGCAGCCAATGATTGTTTACTACTTTCTACACTGCATTCCGCCGGCGTTTTCCCGTGCAATGAAAGCAGGAAGAGATTGAGTCAGCGACCGTGCAAGAGTGATGCTTTGTTACCTCTGCGTTTATTAAAGTCGTACGCCGAAATCTGAGCTCCACCGCTGGCAATCGCTGTCCGTGCCTCGCCGCTTCGAGGCGGCCTTCGAAAGGTGTGTGACGGTGCCGAGACGCGGAGGTCTTCGTTATTTGCGACATGGGCGCCATGGTGTACGTATAATTTCGCCCGGCCTGTGTCGCTGATGGTGGCTACTGCGTCGGAAAGATCAGTCGGGCTGTGCTGGGCGTTGGTGGGCTTGTCAAGCTCGGAGCGGCGGCCATTTTGAACGGCGATGGAAGGGGAAGCGGTGGGGAGTGATGTGGGGAGGCCGTCTCAAAATGCGGGTTTATCTTCCCTCGTCGATTTGGAGCGGGTCCCACAGGAGCGGAATTTCCGCCTCCCTCGCGGAGTTGCCGGAAGCGCTCCGGATCTGCGAGTGGAATTCACCATTGGATTTAACGTAAACTCCTGATATAGTGACTTCGGCGCTTAGTAAAACAATGCGCCAAAGGTGCATGATAAAACCACCACAATTGGTAGATTTTTTGCAATGTCACCTTTTTTACTTTTTGTAACACTCACCAGTGTGATACCACACTCCTTGTACTTTGACTGCCTAGAAGAGCACTGCGATTTCGTTTTATTTGCTTCTGTTTGCTTGCTAAAACAATATTCTAATGACACTGAAGTTCATGCAAATCATGCAATGGACTGATTTCACCAGCCAGTTTGCTACGCCACCGCTGCCGCTATGCATCGAGGGAGCGTTAGTCTTTTTACACGTGCGACAACCACGCTTGAGCTCTGCGCGTTCAGAGCATGCATGAGACGGCACCAGCCGTCTCCATGATCCTATAGACTAAAGTTATGGCGGCTTCACGCATGCGCCGGACGCTTGGTGAGATCGGTCTATGCAGAAATATCTACCAAACTAATCAAAGTACATTATGAAGTATTTGTACTCTACTCAAGATATTTTGCAGGGAAAGTAACTTTGAGTTGTACTCCAAATACTTTTGAAGCAGGTATCTAGTAACTTATGTTAAATACTTTTGTCGAGCATCTTGTCATCCACTGGTACAAGCTAAAACCCTGATTCTATCAACGAGAAGACTGTGAACGCGCAGTCGTGCTGGTGAGTAGTATTCATGTCGTTTTAACGTCTCATGACTGTGGTGCAGAAAAATAACAACTTTTCCGCACCACATGTCGCAGGTGTTGAACTGACATGATCAAGATTCTCGAGCCGGCCAGAAATCCCTTTCGTAATTCATTTTTGTAAAGACGGCTGATCGGACTCCCCCATTTCCGAGCAGTCCACTCTCTGCAGCGATACCCACAACATGCATCTTATTCGGGTCAAGACTGACACCTAACCATTAGGTGTAAGTCTCCGGAAAATGCCTTTTTGACACCCACCCGATAATGAACGGCGTTCCACTCGACGGACCACTATGTTTCAGATTCAAACTGGCGTATTACTCAAGATAAGGCGGTACACGCTAAAAGTGTGTACCCGTGGGTCGTAATTCTTTGAGACGCAATTGCCGTAACCCCTTTCGGGGGCGTGTGTATTAGATTGCGGTACGCCAAGATTCGACGAATATATCGTCTGGAGGACGCTTGGCGCGCCGACCGAGGAGTCACTCCTTCGACATTTCACGACTCCGGAACTATTTCTGTTTCCTTTTTCTTTTTGTTCTCTTTTTCTTTTCTTTTTTTTCTTTCGAAAGCCAGAGACGAAGAAGAGAAACCCAAACTGGTTCCGCAGCATGCCGCCGAATTCTTTCTGGCCATTCTTGATGCTTGCCTGTTTTGCGCTCTTCTCGTTTATTTCGTCGCTTCTTTCTTTCTCTTCTTTTTTCTTTTTCTTCTGTCTCGCTCGAGACTCGGCTGCCTCAGAGACCTATGGATGTAACGCCGGAATTTATGATTCATAAATTACGTCCTAATATGGCCGAAAGGAAGAAGATACCGTTTCATATAACGCGGCGTGTCTCGCCCCGTCCGAACCACGGCAAACATCGTTTCGCGAACAAAAACGACAACACGAAAGAGCCGAACGAGAGAGAGGCGCTATCTAAAGGGCATATCGCGATGCCAACGTCATCTCTCGGTACTACGAAGAGATTAAGGGGGCAGAAATTTAGTGCTAACAGGAAAGCCAAGATGGCGCCGAAGCGCCGGCGGCCGCCGCAGCAACTCCGGCGCCTCAGCGACGCGGGCGGTTTCGGGGAAGAACTGTCGTCCTCGGCTTGGCTCCCCTCCTCCCTCTCTTCGTCCTCTCGTAAATACGGGCATTACGAAAACCAGCGTCGCCTGAGATGCCAGCAACACGATATTCTCAAAACAAATGACGGAGTAACGCAGTTCTATCCTCTGAGTTGCGTGCGAGTTTGGCGTTGCGGTCGCTGGCTCAGCGCGGTTATATAAGTTGTCGTCTGCTACCAGTTTCCGAAGGCAGAAGACGTGCAGCATTTTCTTACCACTCTGCCGTCTGCAAACACGAAAGAACTTTTGAAGGTCCGGCGCACCGTGTTGCGTAAACGCCCGTGCGTTGGGTTATACGTGCACTCCAACAGACGTAAAACGTATCCGGAATGCCACCGGTGGCGATCGGCCTGCGAGAGTTCTCTGTTTAAAAGGACAGCCACGGCAGCGGACCTTCTTCGGGGTTGCTTGCACGCACACGCAGCAAAAGCAGACGGGGCCGTTTTCGGAAGCCCGTTGACACTTTGAGAAATGACTGTACTTTTCTATGGTCACTGAAGGCATAAGAAGCGAAGGGCGAGGTGTGTGTCGATCATTTCATCGCTCCCTATAGCCAATCAAGTTGCTGGCATTAGCAGATACAAACGCCAAAGAAGGAATCACAAAATAGAGGTTTCGGCGACGATGCACATCTGCAAGCACCCACATTTCAAACGCTCCACCGCGGGGGTGGGAACCGCTTTGCCGGGTCACCCGGTCTGGCAATGCTGAAGAGATTGGAAGACTGGTGGAAATTATCTGAGGAGAATTGAATGACGTACAACTCGGCTAGGAGGCGCAAGCTACCACACGATATAAAGGGTACAGCCGTTAGCATCCATCCATCCACCCATCCAGGCTTGTCTGCCGGTCGATCTCCACGCACCAGTTTCAAAATGACGGCGTTAAATGCAGTGCTTGCAAAACGTCAATAGAGGACACAGGTTGTCGTGAAGTTCCTCTATGAAAGATTTTTCGTGCTCCTCTACAAGTATCGCCATGTCTGAAGCGGCGTCTGCGTGATGGTGCGGGTGTAGAGCGAAGGGTGGTGCGCAGCAGCAGAGTGAACTGAAAGACTCCATTTTGTGTCAGCGGAACAGGCCTCGTAATGGGTGTTGCTTGCCGTTACTGGTAATGGAAAGTGTCAAGGGACTTTAGGAGGAGGAGGGGGGGGGAGTGAGAAACGGTGAACCAAGACAGAGGTGTCTGCACGGCGCCACTTCGCCATAGTATAAATGTGTTGAAGGTGCGCTCGCAATTCTGACAAACGCCGTGATAGGGCGTTTGTTCTTACGCAGCACGTCTTGCGTAGTAAGATACCTACGAGTGCCACTCAAGAAGCCGTTCTTATTCAAGCAAGCATTTTCAAAGCCGAAAATGCGCGAGGACGCCTCTAAACCAAGGGCGCCCCTACCGGGAGGTGCGCGAAGCCCAGCAAGCCTTTGCCGCCTTGGCTGTCCCTGCTCGGGCACGTCTTTCTTCTTCCACCGTGAGGTACACCTACGAACTATTCATTGGCGAGTCTCTCGAAAGGAGCGTGTTTGTTTCTCTCCCTAGTTTTTTTTTTTAATTTAAATTAAAGGTTTGCGACTCAGAATGCTGTTCTTCTCATCAGAGAACAGAGAGAGCATTCAATTCGGGTGGTCCTGGTCTCGTTTATATATATATACTATATATATACTTTCTTTTAAATCCACTCCAACGCTTGTCCGCCATCGCTGGCTCACATACTCTGAGCACGTACTGGACACGAACGCTGCATCGGCGTTCGGCGATGACTCGGATCCAATCACGTGCTTCGCTTCCAATGGATGGACGGATGGATGGATTCTAACGGCTATATCCTTTGTAACCGGCGGTAGCTTGCGCCACCTAGCCCAAGTCTAAAAAGACCAAGCAATGGTGACCGCCAACGCAGAGCCGTATATTTAGAGAGTTTGGCCATTCGTTGGGAAGTATAGGAGACAAATGCGGAGGCGCCATTGGCCGAAAGCGGGCTGGGCGTGTCCCAGGGCGTCTTCAGAAATTCGAATGTGACCAACCAGAAGCCGGAAATAATACCCTGGTGGTGGTCGCGAGAAACAAACCTGATAACTGCATCGGAGTAACTCTCGATGACTGAAAATATGGTACACGTGATGTTTCAATCACGCTCATCCAAATTGATGGTGGAAGAGTGCCACAAGCGGAACGATCGACATAATCCGTACGCCAAGCGCCGAGGGCCGAGAATCTGCCGTCCGAGCGGTCACACTCTGTCCGAGCAAAACAGAGTTGAGCGGCGCACACGTGCGATGTCTATTTTCAACCACGAAGAGTTACTACACTTCACTCTTACGCGCTTATTAAAACTATTTACGAACATAGACCTTTGATCAGAGCTGTTTCTCGCTACCACCACTAGGGGATTCTTTTCGGCTTCTGGTTGGTCAAGAGAGCATGCCAAGCCCCTATTTCCGAGTGTGACGCGCGCCCTGGCTCTGTCCGCGCCTCCCATTGACCAAACTCTCTACATATACGGCTCTGCGCCAACGTTGCTCGATCTATCGTAACGTGCGACCCCAGCGCGAGTGCCAACAAAATAAATCATGTTGCACACGTTAGTAGGAGTAACAAAATTCCGTCGCTCGTTTCGCTCTTCGAAGTCAGCAAGAAACTTCTTACGTGTTGCTCGCAAATAAAAAAACACAAAGGAGCCATCTTGTTATATCGTTACCAATGATAGTGACAAATCGCAAGTTGCAGCAGCATTATACGCAACGCCGTGCATATTCCATCTCTTCGTGAGTGCGGCCGACTTTGTGCGCGTGATCGACAAACGTCGACGTCATTTCGTGTGTCCGGCGCCACCTTTCGGTCAAATGTGACGCGCGGAGCGTCGTGGCAACGCACGCGTCTCTGACGTAACGCGGCTGCGGTGGCGCTGCAGTCGGATTGGCGCATGCGCAAACGCATCACGCGAATTAGGTTTCTGCGCACGCGCAATGCCTACTAAGACGGGCTTGTTCGAAAACCGTGCATTGGTCTATATGAAGAAGGCCAGTCGGAGGCTGTGCTCGTTTCGTGCATTAACAATAAATCTGCAACAAAGGGACCAGGCCTCTCGACGTTAACCCGGCTTAGTTTTTCTTCTTTGTATCTCCAAGTCTATACGGAGAGCAAGTTCGTCTGCTTCCTGCGCAAAACGCTGTGGTGACGTCAGAACGACGCCGAGCTCTGATTGGCTTTGATTGAAAGGAGAATGTATAGACCTTAGTGCTTAAGGTCTATATAGACCTTAGTCCTTAAGGTCTACCCACCATCTTTTTATTTTCAATCAGCCAATAAGGGATTGGCGTTCTGACATCCTCGCGACCCCTGTGCAAGAAGCAGACGAACTTGCACTCCGCATAGCCCCGCGCCCGAAACATCGCGGTTCTTGTTTTCTTTGAAAGTGTGAGCGATTTTTTTTCAATTTTTTTAGCACTGTATCTTGTTTGACGTACGAATTTCTCAATCGTGTAGCAATATTCCGTTGTAATGTTTCTCAATTTGCACAAGGTCACTGGCACTCTAGTCGGGGACAGGTTAAGGCAAAGTGGAAGCTCCTCCACCCATTTTCTCCTTTAGCAGACCGGACGCTGGAAAGGAGGCGACCTCGACCTCGACCCCAGCGTTCGCTATGCTAAAGTGGCAAGTGGCGGGAGGAACATCCACTTTAATTTTCACTCTGTCACCGACTATAGTGTGTTGCAAGCATAGTCGCACGCAACACCACCGAACAAGAAGCTTCTTTGTTACGGTGTAATCACAGCAGTAAAAGCGGACTTTGTGTCTCTCCTTCGCAGATGTTGATTACGTGGTCACGGGGATAGCGTTGTGAACGATGTCACATAGTAACAATATTAAAAGGGGTTGTCACGTGATATCTGGCAGTTACTAATTTTTTGCGCCGGTCATGTGGAGAGGATTTAAATATAGGCAGGTGCGATATTAAGTTCGTAAAAAGACGCCTTAGTATTCGTTAAATCAATTATAAACATCAATGCGAAACTTCGCGTGAAATTTAGCGAGTATGCACGGCTGGACGTGTCGTGATGTCCCATATGGCATGGTAAAATCTAGAGCCACTAAATGAGCTGCGCTTAGAGTATCGGCACTCCGTTCCCCGACATTGTCGTGGGCGCCGCCATTTTGGTGCTTGTGCAGAGCAGACGGAACTGCCGATCGTCATGATTCACAAGTGCGACTTTCTCAGCGTTAGACTCGTTGTTAGGAAGCTCATGTAATATTGCTTTGCTTTGTCGCGAACCGTTTTAAACATTTGTGGAGGACGAAAAAGTGTTTCCTGTGATTTCACATAAAACTTCAGATAACTGGCAACCATGATTTTACGCCACAAAATGGCCAAGTTGCGTTACTCTGAAGCGTAGCTTATTTAGTGGCACTAGTAACATCAAAGTCGCGGGCGATGACTTATACCAGTGCCATGACGGGCAACTGGAATTCCATTTACAACGAATGAAATTCGTGTGATGGACGAATCGGCTCGCGATCTGTCGCGCGTGGAACGCCCCACGCTCGGAGTGTCGCGCGCTGATTGGCCGATCGTTCAAATGTCATTCGTTGTAAATGGCATTCGAGTTGCCCGTGTGGCACGGGTATTATTCCCGGTTTTGATCAACATAATTGATGGTGCGTACAGAGATCATCGTAGAAAGAATCGAACTTTCCTCAATATCGTAAATGTTCTCTTTCTTAGAACGAAGTTATTTTACTGAGAGTGCAGTCAAGATCTGTCGTGGCTCTCTTTGCATGATGTTGCGTCAGAGCTTCCGCTGTTGCCAACTAAAACGCTGCACTGTGTTTGCGGGTGCAATCTGAGCAGTTGGGCTCTGTTGAAACTTTGAATTACTTGTGCGGAAAAGAGATAAAAATTCGGATATTGTGCGAATGGTATTCTTAAAAGAAATTACAACGTGATCCAATTGTTTCCTGAAAGACAAACTTTTTACCGGACAATCCCTTTAAAATGAGGACTCCAGAACTTCGACACGACTACTGCATGTGCACTCGAGACGGGACCGTGACAATCGATGCATCTAGTGCCACTAAATAGCTACGCTTCAGAGTAACGACACTTGACCATATTGTGGTTCAAAATCATGGTTGCCAGTTATCTGAAGCTTTATCTGAAATCACAGGAAACGGTTTTCCGCCGTCCACAAATGTTTAAACAGTTCGCGACAGAGCAATGCAATATTACACGAGCTTCCTAATAGCACCGAATCTAATGCTGAGGAAGTCGCACTTTTGAATCATGGCGATTGGCAGTTACGTCTACTCTGCACAAGCACGAAAATGGCGGCGCCCATAACAATATCGGGGAATAGAGTGCCAATACTGTAAGCGCAGCTCATTTAGTGGCTCTAGATACATCGACGAGCATTTCGGTGGTGGCTCGTGGCCAATCTCGGCAATGATGGGAATAGCCCAACCCTGACGATGCCTGGAGCTCAGCACGTGCCTTGTGCTTTGCCAACCCCAGCGCGTAACTAGGATGTACATGCATTGTCGGCACAACCCTCACCAGATCATGCGGCAACTTGTACTTGCTTGCTTGTTGAGGGGAGTAAATGCTACAATTTGTATTTCTTTAATTTTTCTTTCAATCTGCGACTACATTGCCCGGAAAGAAAAACCGGTGTGTGTTTCGCATATGATGGACGTCAAGAAATACTTCAAGGCGGTATTTACTAAAACTACCGGTTGAAAACTCCTTGAAATGACTGGTTGAAAAGTGAAGAGGCGTTTCATGAGCAGTGCGACCAGTGCGAAACTAATGCAAAATAAACTATCTTCCTCTGGGAGGGAGAAGGAAGGAAAGTACCATCGAGTGCTTTCGAGAAATGGGAGTTTTCCTTTCTCTGCGAGGAACTGTGATGACACAAAAGAGATAAATATGTCCCCGAAATGCAGCCGAGCGACGAAACGATATGAGTAGGAATTATTTATTTAGGGTAAGAGCCGTTATCGAAACAAACGCGTTCATTTTGGAAGAGTCTATTGATAACGCTTGTAATGCGGACAAAATTCAGGAACTATCGTACGTAGCCTGGGAACTTGCAGACCGCTGCCTGTCTGCCAGATTCTGTCAATCAAACGAGACAATGCGTTCTCGCAACTTGGTTTCATGAAAGAGAACATTACGAGGTCATTTTTTTTTTTTGCCATGAAATTTGAAGAAAGTTGTGACGTTTCCCAAAAGAAACCGCAAAAAACTACAATAATATTTTCAGTGTCCCCGCAATAAAAAAAAAAAAAGCAGCTCTGCTATGTATTGCGTATCTACACTATAGACGAAGGTGCCATGCCGTTTTGTTCTATGACTAAGTCAGTGGATCTGTGATATTGGCAAGGAAGTAAATGTATAGGGGGTGCTTTGTTCCGCTTGCTTCACACAGAACTCGGTGCTTACCCAACACCCGTGGACTCGATTGTTTACAGCATCGGCCTTGATCGAAGCACAGATTTGATTAGAGGGCTGCGCCAGTGTTCTGCTCAAACTCGTGCTCGGTCGGTACTTCACTGGTTAAATAAGGGCCAGACAAACGTTGACGCAAAGGACGACTACGTCAGCTGCGTCGACAGAAGCAGAAAAAATAATTGATATTATTCTTGTGCCTATAGCATTAGTTCTCAACTTGTCCGCTAGTGGCGTGACGGTTAGATCTCTTTCCCAATGGCGAGACCACGACCTACTGTATAATCCTGACCTGCCCACAGAAGAGTGTGTCAGCGCTCACTGTGTAGTACATGGCCGCGGCCGCAGCGTTTCGTCACGCTATGACTTCGCAACGCTGCACAAGTTTTTTGTTTTTCTAGTGTATTTGCGTATCAATCGAAAGCGCGCAAGGCGCGGTGGCCTTATCTAGTCCTGACCTGATCTCCTCGGGGTCTTCGCGGGATCGAGTCGTCAGTCGGTGATCGCCTGACAGATTCGTCACTAGAGGCGCCGGCAGCAAGCACAGGAGGCTATTAATGGGTTATCCGAGAATTAACTCGCCTTTTTCCGACGATGGCACAAGTGCAGTCGGGCGCTAAAAAAACGCCCTTGTGCTTCCGTTGCCTGAGAAACACGCTCTTTCGATCCAAGCAAACGTGAGAGCGATGCACCCTGCTACGTGCTACTGCTACTGGAAGCCTGCTGGCGCCACGCTACGGTGTTCCCGAGAAACAAATGTCACCAGCCGCGCGCCGTGCACGCGGACCGTGCGTTTAGACAGGCTGTGAACCGCGTTTGGGTCGCAGAAAAGCCAAAGACCCTTGATGTGTTTGCGTTTGTCTTTCAAGTAGCGTCAAATGCGCCAGTGCACGAGGCCCGTGCACTGGCGCATTTGCTCAAAGGTGGCTGGAGATATATCTCCAGCCACCTTTGAAGAAAATGGCTGCGCAGCAATCAAATGAGCTGCCTTTAAAAGCGAATGGCGGCGGAGCGCCGCTCCTGGCGAGTGTCTTGCGCGTTTCCTCAACAATGGCTGGCGGCACTTGTAGAAGACGCCTCTATCGAGAGGCTATTAAGATAAGCCTTTACCGAGCGGCCCTCCAATGGCAAAGCCAGGCACTTCATCGGCGACAGCGTCTTCCATAAAGAGCCATTCTGTGGGCAGCTCAGAAATACAGTATATAGGTCGTGGGCGAGTCAAACATTCGCCCCATGGGGGCCAAGATCTTTAAGTATAAATGACTCGCTAGTGACTTTTCGCGGATCGTTTACGGTGTCGGCTGAGGCGTCGGTCAGCTTGTCAAGTTCGAGCAGCGGCGGTTTTGAACGGCACTCCGTCTCGGGCGGATCGCTCCAAAAATGCCAGTCCGTCTCCCACTCGTCGTTTTGGAGCTGGTCCCTCGGAGCGGATTTTCGCCTCTTTCGCTGAATTTAGATATCGCTCTGGATTTACCAGCTGAATTCACCATTAAGCAGAGGAAAAACTCTAATCTTGACACTTGGCAAAAAAAAAAAATCGACCAGGAATTTGACGGCCGTGGTTGGCGGGCTCCACGCCTGACGTAGGCGCCGGCCAATCACGGCGGTCGAATTCCTCGTCGACTTTTTTTGTGTCCAGATTGGAGTCCCTGGAGATGAGACGTTGCAGTGTCCAGCTCTTATTCGAAGGATTAGTGAGTAAAGGCAAAGGGCTCGCAGCCTTTATCTTCTTCGCACTACCTCCTCTAACCAGAGAAAACAGGACTGTCGTCTGCTCCTCGCCCAGTGACTCCCATTCGAACGTCAGACGCCGGCGTTTGACGTTAAAACGCGTTTAAAAGAGTGGCTAGGGACAAAGGTAGCTAGTCTTTGCCTCCTATGCCCTATCCGTCCAATCAGAGGTCGGCGCTCTGAAGTCCCCTACTCCTCTCCCTCTGTTCATCTCTCTATACGTTGCGTGAGTGACGTCGTGTTCTGTGCTCCCTTCTATTTGTGTATTTTGTTGTCCGTTCATTGTACGTTGCGAATTGCGCGCCCTGCGGTCGCGCAATCAATTTATGCTCAAACTGAATGGCAGGACCATCGGCTAGCAACTTCGAAGCTCTTGCGAACGACCTACGAAAAAAGCCCTTATATCAACGGCCGCTCTTCCCAACAGGCCCTAAACTGTTTCGGTGAAATCTTCGCACAGACACCCTCACGTCGCTGGGTGTGAAACATCCATCGTCACTTCTCCGGGCACGCCCGTCCAAGCGTTCACTGTCGACAGAACCAACGACGTCTCGAGTCAGTGTTAAGCCCAGACGCCAACTCACAAAAAACGGGAGAGTTTGTTTTTCCCGGCGTCTGAAGACGCGCGCGCGAGCGGCGTTTTCCGGCGATAAATCCCGCCAGAGCAGCCGTTCTGCCCCGGAGCCCAACAAGTCGAAGACGGACATCCACTGCACCTCATCTCACCGTAACTTGGCAAAAGAGCGAGCGCTGCAGCCTTTTCCAACAAATCGGAGCAACGGAAAGAAGCCCGTGACAGCTCTCCTCAGGAGGAGTGTGCTTTCAACGACACGTTGTCACGTGACTCGCTCCGACTCGCCGATTGGCCCCCTGGGAACCGCCGGCTTCGCCGTTTGTCGAGTCGGGGCGGAACGGAGTATGGCGTTCGAAGATGATGACGTAGCGATGATTGGTGCCCACGCGTTTCGAAGGCGGGAAAAAAAATCGATGACGTTAGGTCACACGGGGTCGCGAACGGACGGATGTTTACATAGTATGCTCTTCCTCGGTGTTTGAAGCAGGGAGCTTCGGCGTGGAGTCTGCGAAGTTTTGTTGGAACGCCGTCGTGGTGGACGCCGTGCGGCTGCGAGCAGCTGCATGCGCCTATGGGGAGCTGCTCAATACCAGGCAGAAGGAAAAGGCCTGCGCGTGACGTCATCGTAGGTGGATCCCTGACGCGCCCCAAGCGGAGAACGCGCTGAAGCTCAAGGAGAGCGGCCGCGAAGTGGTAGACGCGTCCGTCTTGGCGTCCTCTGCGTCCTGCTATGGCGTCGCCCTCGTTGTAAGACGCCGCAAGACGCCCTGGCACTGAAACAATCTATACCCGTGCTCACCTCAAGAGCCGTAGTAAAAAAAAAAAAAAAGTCCGGTTTCTTGCGGGGAAGTACTGATTTCTGCGTTTATGTAGAGAATTAAGATATATGTAGGTGAATTGTAGATTAGAGATATGTCGTCCTATCAAGACGTGCAAGTTCCAAACGCCAAAAGCATCGCTTTTACCTCCGATAACCAAATCTCGTAAGAACTACTTCGCGCCGCGTATGAACAATGCGCAAATGCGCAAGACTTGTCTTTTTCTTGGGGTGAAATGGGTACACACGACGCTGCGTGGTTTTTACAGAGAATTAAAGCACGGAATGAACTTTTCAATAGTTATATTATGCCGAGATTTATCTATTTTAAAAGAATTTAAAATAGTTAAGAATAAGCTGGGTTCTGATATAA
Source organism: Ixodes ricinus (assembly GCA_037355805.1). Classification (NCBI taxonomy): domain Eukaryota; kingdom Metazoa; phylum Arthropoda; class Arachnida; order Ixodida; family Ixodidae; genus Ixodes; species Ixodes ricinus. The sequence goes on from JAZHYW010064334.1 coordinate 27,330, forward strand.
AAAAGTATCGTATACGTTACTATACTGGTAAATTTGCGGACATATTTTTGATCCCCCAAAAACTTGGCGTACTGTTGAGGGTTTTTACGGGGAACGCAGAATATCATACCAGCCGAAATGAGAGTAGGCGAGCAAACCTTAAGTGGAAAGGCTCTCGCTGACGAGTTTAACCGGCATTTTTTAACTTTTGGAGCCTCTGCTCTGTCGACCTCGGAGGATTTTGAGAAGTATATTAAGTACAATCTCCAGCACACGATGTTTCTTTACCCTACTTGCCCTACAGAAATCGTCAGTCTAATCGGTAGTCTAAAAAATAATTGCTCTTGTGGGTTCGATGGTATAAAGGCGGCACCAATTAAAGCAGTTTCGGATTTAATATGTGATGTAGTCTGTCACTTAGCCAACCTTGTGTTATCCTCGGGAATCTTTCCTGAAAAAATGAAAACTGCTAGAATTTCTGTTATGCACAAGGGTGGGGCTGTGGATAGTATCAGTAATTATTGACCCATATCAATAATTCCTCTTTTTTCTAAAATAATAAAAAAACTATAAATTCCAGAATAGTTAATCAGCTTAACAAATATCAATGAATCTCTGCAAATCAATGTGGCTTCCAGAGAGGTAAATCCACTGAATCTGCTCTGCTCAACATTAGGAAAAAAACTCGTTCATAACATAGAAAATAAACTTTACACGAGAGGCATATTTCTAGACTTTAACAAAGCTTTCGATTCTATTAAACATGATATACTTTTTAACAAGCCGCCGTACTACGGAATTAGAGGTGTTTCACTTAGACTGTTACGCAGTTACGTATCAAATCGTACCCAGTTTGTGGTAATCAATAATATAGCATCAGGCACTGATAATATAAGATGTTGGTGTTCCTCAAGGATCCATATCAGGACCTACAATGTTTCTTCTTTATATCAATGACATTGTTTTCATTCTTCCTACTCCAGACACTGTTTCCACTGTGCTGACGATACGAATGTTTTTTTTTTCGTCTAAAGACCTATATCTCTTCTCCTGTTATAAGCCTGCGGCTTGAAAATTTGTCGAAGTGGCTAGATGCCAATCAGCTTCTTCTAAATGTTAATAAAACAAAGTATATTGTTTTTTTCTTCATTTTAACAGACCAGTAAATCTTACCAGTGAATTATTATTCCAGTCACGATCTTTAGAACGGGTTTCCGAATACAAGTTCTTAGGTGTACAGTTCCATGAAAATCTTCGTTGGACGTCTCATGTAAGTCTCGTGAAACGTAATATCGCGCAGTCAGTCGGTATGTTAAATAGATTTAGAACATCACTGCCCACATGGCTAAAGCGTGAGCTTTACTTTTCTACTGTTTATTCTAGACTACATTACTGTTTACTCGTCTATGGGGTTACATCCAAATCAAATATAGAACGTTTGTATTTAATGCAGAAAAAAGGCATACGGTTTATTCAAAACTTGTCTGCGTCTGATCACACATCCTCATCTTTTGAACTGAATCATATACTGAATATTGAGGCTTTATATAATCAACGACTGTCTGAAGTTATTTTCTCGAAACTAAAAGCTGACCGTGAACTATTTTTGTCTACATACTACAGACACTGACATACATTACAATTTTAGACACAGAAAGTTAAAAAAAGATTAGAACCAGAACCAATTACGGTACACAATTATTAACCTGGCAAATTCCTAACCTCCTGAACCTTTACCCTGCCTTAGTTGAAATGATTGACAATAGCTCCTCACTGTTGTCCTTCAGAAAACAAGCAAAAATGTATTTCCTTCATCCGTTGTAGTTTGCTGTTTTGTCTGTTCTAATCATACATATCGATGTATTTAGTAATTATGTTGTTGCTTACATGATTTTTCTCTAGAAAAATGTTATGACTTCATAGGTAGTATATGGTTGCTTGCTGCCTGTGATGTGAGTGTATAAAACCAGGCTAAAATGTATTTTCGTTCATCCGTTATAGTTTGCTATTCTTGTGTGTGCTGTACGTCTAATCATACATATCGATGTATTTGCAATTATGTTGCTGTCATATAATTTTCTTTTGGTAATTCTATGACCTCACAGGTAGTATATATATCATGTTTTTTCATCTTTTTTCTTTGTTTTGTTGCTTTTTGCTGTATGTTTGCCTGCTGCCTGTGTTGTGAGTGTAGTGAGTGTAGCCTGGTACTAGGGGCCTAGTCAGGCGACTTTATTGTCGCCTATTCTGCCCCAGCTCCATGGCAATCTCTGTGTTGTCAGAAACTCCAAATAAACAAATAAACAAACAAACAAAATGCGCAGCCCTTGTCTTCTAGGCGGTACTGATGTGCTACAATGTCTACGCGTTCGCCTCACTTTGAAATAGACCTATTGCTAAATTACCCAGGCATCAAGGAGAATGCAGGGATTGGTGTTCCACGCGCCGCACGTGCTGGCCTCAGCAGTAGTAACTTTTCTAAAGCAAATACCTAAAACAAATGGCATCTTGCACGCGCGTTCCTCAACGCTTTACTTTGGCCATTTACTCCGAATCTTTTTACGGGGAAGGCGTGCGCATGTGGCGCGTGGAGCACCAATCCCTGCATTCCCCTTGATGCTTGGGTAATTTAGCAATAGGTCTATTGATGCCAAAAAGTGTTCCAGTTTAGAGAACGCTACATTTATCGAAGGGACCAGTTTCCGTCGCCGTTGAAGATTTCTTTATTTCACCTTAAAGCCGAGGTCGCGCTGCTCAAACATCGTACAAAAAAGACAGCCTGCAAACACGAGTCACCGCAATATCCGTGGTTCGAATCCCGCGTGCCAAGTTTCCTCCTTGAACTCACTGCCACGCGGCATTCGAAGCACTAATATCGCGGTGACTCGCTTTCGAATCTGTATGCAGAGTGTCTTTGGTGCCATGTATAAGCAGCGTGACCCCGGCTCACATGGCCAGTCAATCAGCGCCAAAATCGCTGAGTCACGGCGTTCGTAACTATACACTGCCTACAGTATACAACAATAATATTTTGTGCGTGTGCTGTTATCAGCTAAGCCAAACAAGCGCAGTGAATGCGCCTTAACTTTGCGCGTTTTGTATGAGCGCCCGTTTCTTTATGTGTCCTGGCCTTTGATCGCACTCCATTTTATGGGAAAACGATGTATAATTGTTGGTTACGGTAAGAAGGGGAAGTACGGAAAGGGACATCGATACAAAGTGCATTCCACCACAATAGGAAAAGACCCATTTGTGTAGGCACTTGGTGCGTTCGTACTAAGCAAACCTTGGCCGGAGGCACTTCATTTTTAGGAAGAAAAGTTATAGAACAAATTTTTATTTATGTTCTCACTCCAATCTGCGTGGGACTGGCCAAACCGAATCCAGCAGTGTCGCCTAGAAACTGCCACGTGGAATGGGTCTTTCACATTGCTGAGGACTGTACGAGCCCTGTTGACTTTATGTAGCCGAACAAAGAATCTTAGACTGCCTTCCGGTGTTTCAGGGGTGGGAGAGGGGAGCGGTACGGTTCGAGAAGATTTAGTTCTTCATGCAGATCGGTTTTAGATGCGGCGGGAGCGAGTCCAGAACAAATCTATCTAGATAAAAAGCCACAGTGCTGAATATTTTGGGTCACCTATTCAGCGCCTGCTCGGATCACGTACTGGATTCGGTTGCTGTGTAGGCGTTCAACTGGGGCTCTTGTTCTGACTGACTGAAAGCGGGTTTCAGAAGAACGCCGAAGTAGTACACCTGTCTAATGCGTGCCTCGCGCTGGCCCTCTGTACGTGGCGTAAAAAAATTCTTCATAACAACTTTCTACCTACACTCTAAAAAAATCCCCGTGCGTCTACTTTCCTGCACAACACGCGGACAGTCAATCACCGCAACCCACGGAGGCAGCTCAGCGAATGACGATGCGCGAAACATATGTTTAGACAAAAAAAAAAAGCAGTCTGGGTTGTGACATTAAGCAAAGTCAGAGCGTGACGTCTTGCATTGCTTAATGTCACAACTCGACTGCGTTTTTTGTTCTAAACATGTGTTTCGGCATCGTCATTCGCTGAGCTGCCTCCGTAAGTTGAGGTGACTGGTTCTCCGCGTGTTGTGCAGGAAAGTAGACGCACGGGCATTTTTTAGAGTGATATACTCTCGGTCGTATTGACCCTATGAACGGTAGTAAAAAGAGTCCGGCTCCTCGAGAAACGATTTTCTAATTTTACCCTTCGTGAGTTGAATCAATATATCACTGTAGGTGCATTTTAGATTAGCTTTGTTCTTTTATCAAGACGTAGACCTTTTCGAACGCAATAAACATCGTTTTTTTCTGACAACCAAATACTGTAAGAAGCTACTTCGCGCAGCACTTGAACAACGAGCAAAACTTAATCTTTTCTTGGTGTGGCAACGAGTATAGCTGGTGTTCGTACAGAGCTAAACTTCGGTCTTGCTGACTACTAAGAAGATCCTAAAAATGTGTTGTGTGTCCGCGGGGCAAGCAGGACAAGGCACCCCTGGCACATTCCTGCTAGTGGTTCCTTTTCTTCGTTGTCCCTTTTGATTAATTTTCTTTGTTTTAGGCTGGAGTTTTTTGCCGTTCCGGTACAGTAGCCTTCCTCTGCAAGAACTTGCGAGTTGTCCGTGACAACGGAATAAAACCACTGATGAAGAGGTCTATACCTGTTTTCACCCCCGTCAAGAACTAGTAGGAAAAAAGTCCGGCTTCTCGTGGATGATTACTAATTTTCACCTTTAGGTGGAGATTTAAGATATATTTAGTAGCATTTTGGAGTGGATACACGTTATCTTATCAAGGAGTATACGTTTCAAACGCCAAAAGCATCGCCTGTGCCTCCGACAACCAAATCTGGCGAGAACTATTTCAAAAGTGGCGTATGAACAATGCGCAAAACTTACTGTTTTCTTGAGGTGAAAA
>JAZHYW010064335.1:0-11855 GCA_037355805.1 Ixodes ricinus
GCCGCAACGCCGCACTTTGTGCTTTCGATGATTTCTGAACGTGGATGGAACTGAATTCCACCCGGAAATCAGAGCTTATTCTACGTTTTGTAAGCCACTGTAATCTACGTATGTACTGGCCTCGTATCTCGCGCTCGCCTGTTGGCCGCTTCCTGCAGCGGCGGACGCAGAGCGAAGAAGATCTAGCTCGAGATCGGCGGCGAACAGCCCGTGGCCCGAGCACACCTCGAGCGCCCGACCTGCATGCGCAGCTGCGAACGTGCAACCTGTTTGTTCCGGAAAAATTCTGCGCCATCTATGAGGAAAAGGGTACAAATAAATAGCGGTTGAATCCCCCTTAAGTCACGAGAGCTTGTGCCGACGAGATGCGCCCCAGAGCAAGGAGCTCGCGCTTGTAGCGTTTCCTGCGGTACATCATAAGGTGAAACAGGGTATAGTCTGCACTAAAGCCCTTCGATGTGTTTGCGTTTGTCCTTCAAGTGGCGTCAAATGCGCCATTGCACGAGGCCGGTGTCTCGAGCGGCCCTTGGAACCAGTTGTCGGCGCAGTTTTGAAATGAGCAGCCCTTGGAAGCGAATGGCAGCGGAGCACCCGCTCCTCGCACGTGTCTTGCGCGTTTCCACAATAATGGTTTGCGGTACTTGTAAGCGTGAATTTTATCAGAGGAATTTAATCTGCACAGGAACTCTAGTCTGCAATTGGCGGCAGCGCCTTCAACTTATAAAATTTACGAGGATAGCTGGAGTGCGACGTGGATTTCTGTATTTGAGTAGTTCTTTTTCGCTGACAGGCAGACAGACGGAAAGTGTCCTTTCTTACCATACCCGTTGCCAATCTTTTCAGCTGCTGTGCACTTGGCGCGCTATTGTGGACGAGTATATAAACTAGAGCCGCGCCACTTGCTTGGACAGAAAACTCCTTGGACAAGTTCAGGTGTGGGAAACGGTTGCTTCTTGTTGCTTTTGACTTGACGCGCAGAAGTGTGGACCTAAAATGAGCTATGCTTAGGGTCGGCACTCCGTTCCCCAATATTGCTGTGGGCGCCGCCATCTTGGTGCTTGTACATAGCAGACGCAACGGCCGATCGTCATCATTCAAAGAGGGCGACTTCCTCGGCATTTGATTCGGTGTTAGGGAAGCTCGTGTAATATTGCTTTGCTTTGTCATGAAGCGTTTAAACATTTGTGGAGGACGTAAAAGCGTTTCCTCTGATTTCAGATAAATTGTCAGATAAATGGCAGCCATGATCTTAAGCCACAATATGGACAAGTGTCGTTACGCTGAAGCGTAGCCTATTTAGTGGCACTAGGGAAGATCATGGCAAAATAGCGCAGCACAGAGCTAGATTTCAGACGCCATGTTCTTCTATATATAGTCCCACTAAATAAGCTACGTTTCAGAGTAACGACACTTGTTCATATTGTGGCTTAAAACCATGGTTGCCAGTTATCTGAAGATTTATCTGAAATCACAGGAAACGCTTTTCTGTCCTCCACAAATGTTTAAACAGTTCGCGACAGAGAAAAGCAATATTATATGAGCTTCCTAACACCGAATCTAATGCTGAGGAAGTCGCATTTTTGAATCATGACGATCGGCAGTTGCAGTCTGCTCTGCACAAGCACCAAAATGTCGGCGCCCACAACAATGTAGGGGAACAGAGTGCCGATACTCTAAGCGCAGCTCATTTAGTGGCTCTATACTTCGTTTCAGCCTAGGTCAGACGCAGTCGATGCTACAAGCGCGAGCTCCGGCGCTTTCAGCGTCCCTGCAGCGCGCGCGCGCTCGTGCAATGCAAGCACTGTTCAGGGCCACACGCTCGCGCTCGTAGCATCGGCTGCGTCTGGACCCAAGCTGAAACAGAGTATAGTTCTTCCCAGAAGTGGCGCGCGGCACGTGTCTCGAGCATTTCCGCAAAAATGATTGACGCCACTTTTCTCAGGATAGATGGGCTTTACTCCGCACATCCTGGGAGCCGGTTTGCAAACCAGTATTCAGACGAAGAGCAGGCCGATATAGGACATAGGAAGTGCAAAAACTCTCACTTTATTTCTTTTTTTGTTTTCTAGCTTTAAATTAAGCTCTAAAATAAACCTGTTTTTTTCTTTGAAAAACAACGTTTGCGTGTTAAATGTTGTGGTCCAAACGGTCGCAACGCCGCACCTTGTGCTTTCGATAATTTCGAACGTGGATGGAACTTCCAATCCATTCGGAAATCAGAGCTTATGCTACGTTTTGTAAGCCACTGTAACATACGTATGTACTGGCGCCTGTTCTTGATTTTGTAAATGCCTCCTAATCTTCTTTTACAGAGGTACACTTATTCGCGTGTTTGTTTCACCGTTATCATTTAATCCTCGGCTTACAGAGGAAGTCATCCTCTTGCTCATTTAATCCCCACTCCCCGCATATAATGCATTACCTTACATCTCGTGGTATTCGACACTGTAGGGCCAAGTTCTCGTAGAACTCCTGTCGGCCAGCCCTGATATTAGAACGCACGTCCTCTAGAATTACCAGATACTTAACTCGTTTTGAATGCCAGTGTTCCTTGCGTTGTACATTTGTTAATCTGGTTTCTCCAACGGTGCAGCGCACCGCGGAGCCGTCTGGGGTGCCTGGCGCCCGCGGCATACCAGGTTCCAGGGCGAAGTCCGGAGTCCACTACTTCACAGCGGACCAGTGGTCTAACACCTTCACATATCTCCTGAGCCTCGCGTCAGAACAAACTTGAGTGTCTGCATAATCGCCGTCATTGCGATCTTCGCGAGGTCTTTTGGCTACTAGACTCCGAGCTCTGCAGCACTGGGGTGCATGACGTCTGGCGGCGTGCCGGCTCTTTGAGGTCCCGACCGTAGGTTCATCTCTCAGATGCGGACCCCTGGTTCAACATACTGACCATCTACAGAACTCAAACCGGAAATGAGTGCTTGCGTCATCGTTGGTTATTGTAACCCTCACCAGTCTTTAAATGCTATGTTCCAGATGCTACCATGAAAGTCCAACGTGCGTAACACCATCCATTGTCTGGAGCCAGGATTATTCTGTGATGGACGGCGAGTTGCAACTCCTTGGCAGTCTTGTGGCCATGCGCCAATCCTGAAATACAGAATTTGTCGTGGTCCTCACCGCTAACCTTACCGGTTCAACTATGCTCACAAACAACTAACGTTTTCGACGGCGTTCTTGGTTTTGAGCATTAAAACTGTCGGACCACTACTACGCCTACAGATAACTTGTCGAAGACTTTCGCGAGGTTTTGGCCGAGCTTGCGTCCCCACTGGCAATAACGCCGATTTATTCTCACCCTTACCATTTTTGCAAGCCTTCGATGAATGACCTCAAACAGCATACCGCGTGTACGCATCACTGTAGCCTTATGGGTCTTGAGGTCGCGGCGAACGTTTCCGCAGAACACTGACTTCTTGCAGCGAGGGAGCCGCCTGATCCATAAGATAAAGTTTCAGAGTTTTCCACCAAGTGCAGATATTTCCAGCATCCTGTGTTGCGCGTGTCCTAAACCAGCTTACGCGTTTCTTCTTTTTTTTTTCGGAAGAAGTCACCGCGATTCCTAGTGCCTTTATGGTGACATCATCAGACGAGGCTAGCGATGGACCAGAACTCAACCTATCATGATGGGGCTTGATAAAGGTGTAGGCTACTGCCCGCTAGGTCGATGTTCACTGATACATGAGAAAAGCAGGGCGTGTCCTTCGAACGCCCTCGCTTCCAGCACGCGTCCCATGCCTTCCGTCGTGCTTTGACTGTGGTGGTCGCGCGCTCGGGTGCACGGAACGCCGAAGCGTTATCGAAGGTAGAAAGCTAACGCTGGACGCGGGACAACTGCAGCTTCTTCCTGCCGTTCTCACCTTATGAGTGACTATATATCTGCGTTCACGATAAGACGAATTTGCGTCGCCCTCTTGTCTTGTCTCATCAAAGGAGCCGATGCTTCAAGCGGAAATACCGTTTTATTTCCATAATGCAAGATCCTTCACTCAGGCTTCCTCGACTACCGGCATGTACTAGTGCTGCCACCTTGTCCCAGTAAGAAAGGCTTACGGTAGAGTCTTCATTTCACCACAACGTGGAGACCACAGTGACGGCTGAAGAAGTACCTTGACCAATCACACGTCGGAATTGGACATCAACAAGTTGCTCGTATGTGCGTGTGGTGCCAGTTTGTTTCAGTCAGGTATGTCCAAAGAATGTACCCGGACTCAGCCATTTTTGTGCCTTTAGTGTGTGCCTTCTCATGTGTAAGCGCCTGTGTCCTGTAGTGTTTCCCGTTGTCTACGAGAAAGTGAAGTGAGGCAGATGTGTCACGCTGTTCATACTGGAAAACCGATGTCAAAACGTGATACGCGTTTTCTGCGAATATGGTTCGCTCAAAGATATCTGCAAGCATGCAAACTCTGGACACTGGACTTGAACAAAGAAGCACTCGTTGAACACTACTCAGCGTTCCAACGTGGCATTTACTGTACTGATCTATGGATGAATTGTGATTACTTATCTGGTAGCAGTGAACATGCGTACAGTTTTGTGTAATAAAAAATATGTTTTCATGCGACAGCTTTACGGGTGACACTTCGCAGGGTTTTCGGTGTCGGCGTTTGTTGTCTGTCACCTCAACGGAGACGATAAAACTCTTCTGTATCCTCGTATCGTGAGGAGAGAGCGCAGGTGTTCCCAATGGGCAATATGCAAAATAGCAGCGCTCTAGCGGTTCAGAGGCACTCTCGGAAGCAGGAGACTGTCAACGGGTAGTTTCTGGTTCTGCCGGTTGAGCATTCGTCTGCCATCACCGTGCAGCCATTAGCTCACGTCGCCGTGGACTGCTCCACGACGACGTGAGCAATCCACGACGAAACAAAGGCAGGCAGTGAGTTGGCACGGCGTTCTGCGTACGTCCGATCTGCGTTCGCTCGACAATTCGCCGTTGCGGCGTTTGCGCCTCGCTCCCTGTACCAGCAAAATCGTAGCTTTCTTATCCGCTGTGTCTGATATGTGGCGACGAGAAAGAAAAGGGTACTTACTGCAACGCGCGTGAGTGTGGAACAATCCATGACGACGTGAGCAATGGCGGTGCGGAAACAATAGCGGACGTCAGATGCACAACCCGGCGAAACCAAAACAGAAACTGCCGTAGACAGTCTCCTGCTCCCAGAGTGTGCTTAAACCGCTAGGCGCGCATGCTATTTTACATATTGCCTATCCGCGTCGCACGAAGAGGGAAGAGTGCCTCGACGAGTAAACATTATACAAACGTAGCAGTTCGAACAATATATTTGTGAGCGAAATAATACTTTTTTTTTCATTGCAGTACATGAATGGCGGAAGCGAAAGCAAAAGGTTGTTTAACAGCTTGAAGGAGCACCACTGTTCTCTCGTAGTTTCACATATATGATATCAAACACAGCCACACCACGAGAAAGAATAATAGCAAAAAAAAATGTTTTTTTCATAGTTCGTTACAACTAAAATCCAGAAGCTGCCGACGCTACGAGCTAATGGGACTAATCAAGCAGCGTCAAGAAGACAAGAAACAAAAAATATATGCTCTAGCTCTCTCTCTTTGTCTCTCTCTCTCTCTCTCTCATATATATATATATATATATATATATATATATATATATATATATATATATATATATTATTTTATTTTTTTTTAACACGAAAAGGTTAATTTGCGTTTAGAGCTTACTTGCTACTTCGAGTTGGATAGAAAGTAGCGTTCGCAACTTTCAGCAATTTGTTGGTTCGACGATTTGAGAATCGCGCTCCCTAGCTCATGGTTGCTCTAGCTGCTTCATACCGAAGGTGCTTGCTTACAGTTTCCTGACGTGGAAGTACGAGGTAAGGCTTTATATCGCTCATATTTCGCGGAACTAGAACTGCTTACACTTCGCGGACTCGACTTCAACGGCTGTACTGCGACGATCGTCAGGATGACAGCCATTTGGATGGGCACCAGTGCGTCCCCTATAGGTCGTGAAAGTTGTCAATGTTCTCTCCAATCAGCGAGATAAGTTAAGCTATCTTCACGTCTCTCCTTCTCTGATTCGGAACGAATTACCGGTCTGTACCTGTACGCTTTAAAAAAAACACGAAATATATCTTAGTTTTAATAACAGACCCAAGCGCTCGAAGTGCGGAAGCATTCACGATGAGGGGCGCACATATTCCTTTTTGCAATAAATATTTGCGCAATTGTTGTCTCGTTTTTTTTTTGTTTTTTCTTCTTCTTTAGCCGTTACCAAACATTAATATCTATCATGCGCTGATATTAACTATGGACACTGGAGAGAGTGCTGGAGGTCCTGGCGTTTTCGAAAGACGCGCCCTTCCGTTCACACCTTGTCGGTAATTATACTGAAGTATACCCCAGTTTAGGTTGCAAGAAGTATCCACCAGGTGGCTACACGTAAAGCTTGTTCGGTTAAAGTTCTGTTCACAACAAGGAGTGTCGCGAACGTTTGTCGAACCGGATTTTTGGTCGAACTTTCGGGGTTCGACAGGTTCGAACCGGTTCGACGAATCTTCGACCTTTCAACCAGATTCGACCGGTTCGACTTTGTGGACAGTGTGGCCAGACCTTGATACAAGCATGTCTAGGTTTTAAAAAATATTTTTATGCGAAGGTTTTTTTTATTTTATGAATCGTTGCATTTAAAAGAAACTAATTATAATCCATGAAGAAGTTAATAACTTAATTTTTGTGTACTGTATAAACTGAAATGACCATTCAGTGCTGCCTTTAATTCATCCCTTAGACATCACCATCCAATCCGAAGTCAACTGGCCAGCCTGTTGCGCATGCGCATAGCAGTCGAACCTGAGTCGAACGTTTGTCGAACTTTTCACAAGAAGTTCGAAAAAGTCGAACGTGGTCGATCTCAAACCTCGCCCGGTTCGCGACACCCCTACTCATAACCCCCAACGGCGAGCATTTTAATTCCGCTTGTTGTAATACTTGGGTAGTAATTGAATTACAGTAGTTGAATTACTGTAGTTTAATTACTTTATTTGTAATTGTAACTAATTACTTTCGGCTAAAAGGAATTGTAATTGTAATTTAATTACTTTCTGGCATGAGTAATTGCAAAGTATCAGGCACAATTACAATTATCTTGCAAGACTTCGCGGCGCCGACGGAACCTCTCGAAAGCCTCAGCGCTCGCACAAGCGGCCTAGCGCTCGGTGACACACTCCCACACACAGACACACACGCACACGCCCGCACAACAAAAATAGTGTCGCATGTTTATTTTTATTTATTATTTCATATTATTTATTTATTTATTTATTTATTTATTTATTTATTTATTTTTGCTTACACCGCGAGCCAGGAGACAATGCTCTTTAGATGTTACCTGAACGGCGCCGTCTAGCGCCGTATGCGGTGCGAGCAGAAAACAATAGCGTAAAAATGCCAAAATATTGGAAGGAGAAAAACAATTGAGCTTCAGCTTTAAGCTGAGGTTGGGAATTTTAATTAACTATGAAGTTATTTTCTTTCTTTTTTTCCCGTTTTTTACGTCCCTGTTTCAGTACTGTCGCATATTTGTATCTTTGTATTATTTTCATGTTTATTTTATGGTGGTTTTACTTCGGATATTATTTGCATAAGCATTTTGGAGACTGACCTCGCACCTGTGAATATTGTCACCAATGATTCGGGAGCCCCGATTCGGTTCTTATATATTTCTGAGCCGTTATAACTTCAACTCCAAGCGTAAATAATTTACAACAACATGATGCTTTGTGTGTGAATGTCGTCGTATTAGCGCGCATGAGTTTTAGTTTCTATTTTGACACTTGTAATACGTAAAACACTTGTAAAGGCAAATATAAATGTGACTAATCGTCGCATTTTTATTTGCCTGGCTAACAAACGTCTGTCACCCCAGTTTTTTTTCTTTTAGCGAGCTGGCGTCTTCCAGCATATGAACTTATTGATTATTATTTATAAAAAAATATAAGAACGCAGTAATTCATTGCCCAAGCTGTCAAACTCTATTATGAATTGAACAAAATTCATAAAAGAAAGTACAATACGTAGGAAGGAACAAATGGGTCGCATTCTATACAAGTCGTTTAAGGTTATAGGGCCCAAGTCGGGTAGCTCTCGGAAATAAGTAGTTGTGAAGTAAGTGTATCACTTTTAGAAAGTAATTTGTAATTGTAATTAATTACTTTTCACGTAGTAGTTATTGTAGTTGTAGTTAAACTACTTTTCGGAGCACAGTAATTGTAATTTTAATTAAATTACAATTCGGAAGTAGTTTACCCATGTATGATGCTTGTCCGTTTCACGTTTTGGGCCGCCAGGCCGCGCGAGAACCTCGTTCGCTTGTTTCAAATGGGAAGGAGAGAAGCGGGCGCAAAAGCTGCGCAGCTTAATTCTCTTCACATTTTTTTCCGCTGGATGGCGCCACCTCCTCGGGAGTTGGGTAGTCGTAGAATTTGGTAGAGTTGCGTAGGGAGGTTTAAGAGTGGAAGCAACTTAAATTGTGAAAAAACGTTCGCAATTTAACGGTGGACGCCTCCTCCGCACATTGTTCGCAATGCGCATGCGTTGAGTCGATGCGTGGCGAGAAGGAAGGCGGATCGAGAGGCGAGAAAGCACGCAACGAGCAACGCTTTCTCGTCACCTCCTCAGCGACAGTGTTGCAAACGCGGCTTATAAACCACGTGACACCCATCTAGCAGTTTGGAACACTCTGAAACCTAGACAAACTAAAGTTGCAAATAGACGTGCTCCCTTTAATTAAACAGAAGAAAAAAAGGGGAGGGGAAAAGAAAGAAGGGGCTAAATTACCCGGGAAACAAGGGGCATGCTGCCGGTGTAGCTATGTGCGCTGCATGTGCTGGCGTCTGCAGCAGTTCTAAATCGAAAATAGACAAACAAGTTGCTCCCTGTACGTGCGTTCGTGAACGCCCTATTTTAACGCGATAGCATTGAGGAGCTCGTGTCACAAAAAAACAGGGCTCGGTGGCGTGGCAAAAAGTCTGGCGTCGGTGGCGTGACGCGAATGCTGATTGGTCGATAGGGTCATGACGGAACAGCCACATGACCTCGCGCGGCAATTTTAAACAACGCTCACGGGAAAAGTGACGTAACGCGTGGAATTTGAAAGTCATTAAAAAAATGAAAGACGTTTACAACACCCCTGTCACGCCGAATTAGAGGCGCAGCTCTTGAGGAGGAGGAGGAAGGGTACTCAGGGGATGGTGTACCTCTCCTCTTCCTCCTCCTCACCTCCTCATGCTTCCCAAGCTACTCCCCCTCCCCTCTCTTCCCCTCTCCTCTTCCCCTCCTCCTCCATCCTCCTCATCCTTAACCTGTGCGCAACCTTGTGGATATAAGGTACCACAACAGCTCTCTGCGTAAACTTCTTACCCAGTGCTCAGCCTCCGGATTGCGCACATCTTTCAAGAGGTTCTCGGCCACACCTACTAGAAAGCTGTTAGCGTACCCACATTCTCCAAAACTTTATTAGCTCAAGTTCGCAAAAACTCGTGATCATCTTGTGCTGACACGACCTCTTAAGAGATTCCACAAACTACTAGTTATAATTACCCTTTTATTACTTTAAGAGTGGTTCGAATCGTACGGAAGATCAGCTTCGTGGAGTCAGAACGTTCTACTCCCGGCAGGGTGACGCAGTTCGGCCTGGTCCTGCCGACAGCAGACGCTGTTCGCGGCAGCCCGGGCTTGTTCTGGTAGCCATTTCGCTACTTTTGGTTCGTGGGACAGGTATCCGATAAAGCGACGGACTTCGAAGGTGGATCCATCATCGCAAAAGCAACGAACTTGTGATTCATATTATCGTGCGTCCTTGTGATGAAGTCGGAATGTGTTGGTAGTTTCGTGTTATGGGTTAAATTAATCGTGTGCGTCCTTATGCCGATCTTTTCGTTGGAGTTGCTACACGTAAGCACGTATAGCTTTGTAAACACTGCTTGCTAATCCCCTGCTGGTGTCCACCAGATGTTTCTTGTGTTCTTTCAATCTCATTCGTGTGATGCGAGTTTATGGCAAACACAACCTTGAAAAACGTAGCGGTTCTTGCTTGCACGTACATTGCTTTCGTTCGTTGTTTCTGAGACAGTTTCACTAAATGCTTCCATAGTCGCTTCCCTAAAAAAGCAGCGCAGCTTCTGCATGCCGATACGGTGCAGACTACGTGTACAAAACTTCACGATCCGACTTTGCTTACGTTGTTTGTTTGCTTTTTTCGCAAGACGACTAAGCGAACTAACGAATCCCAACGTTACCCTCCTTGGCAATAGACATAGTCATTTGAATTCCGGTGTGCTTATGAAAAGTTGCAATCGCTTCCAGTCCCAAGTTCAGGCGTTATAAAGAGCTAACAACGACACAAGCTTACACTTGAGCAGCTGCAGAGTCAGATTAGCGTCTTCTGTGCTCAGCTTTGTCGGCGTGCGGCCATCTTGCAATGTCCCCTGTAATAACTCGGGGGTAGACAGGGGCTGGTATTCCGCTTGATCCCCGCGCCGGCCTCGTCAAAACGGTAGAATGGTCGAGATCCAGGGCGTCTCTTTAATCCGTTTATTTACATAGTAGCGTGAAAATCAGGGAGCACACAGAGATGCGGTGGACGGGCCTTTATATAACGAATACTGAATTAGGGGACGGCACTGCCATTGTTCAGACGGCTTGGCATTCCTCGCTGTGATGTGACGTCATGGAAGATTCCTTCAGAGTCAGAATCCTGGCGCCGGTGTATGGAAGTCAACCAGACGGCAGTATTTCGCTTGTCTGGTGCCGGCGCCCCCCTGAACCGAGAGTGAATCACATAGACGCGTACAACAACACACGGCACTCGAGGTCAGGATCGGGTGTTGTTTCCTTTTCGAGGAAAGCAGGGGCTTCGAATGCAGCCACGAGACGCGTGTCGTCGACTTAGCCTTGGTCGGCTAAGGTCACACGCCAAACATACCAGAAGGCAGTTCACAACACCCCCAATAAAAGCAAAGAAAAACGAAACAACTGCGGAAATTCACATAGAGGGCGCGAACTGCATACGGTGGTGCTCTAAAAGCCCGGTTAGTGGAGACTCCGGCAGTGGTGACTCTAATCCGAGTCGTGGAGTCGCCACTTAACACACCCATCGACGTCGGAGCGCCTGACTGCCATTCGCGATCGATGCGCTGCGAAATCCCAAAGAAATAACAACAAAACAAAACAACATACCATATAGGATGAATTTATCATTGGTGACGCTCAAAAACCGAGTGCCGGAAGGACAAACGCTCAATCGCTTTTTCAAAGCGCAGCTGGAGCACGTCCCGAAAGCAAAACACAGCGTCCGGAGCGAAATATAAACACATGTTCGATGGTTTCCGGTGTCTTACATAAACATACAGTCAGTCGACCATGGCACATCTACGCCCTCTTTCTTTAAGCCACACCTTGAAAGGGGACTAGGCCAATTGCGCTATCATAAAGCATCTGCATTCGCTTGTACGGTCAGGCTGAGAAGGCGATGCTAACGGGGCTCGATTAACGCTATCGCGTTCCGCACTCTTTACAGAGGCGAAGCTTGAGTGTCTCTCCAGTTGAAGTTCGAGTCATCCACTTCGAATCATTGATAGCCGATAGGGCGAGCGCGTGCAGCACGTGTCCCTCAACGTTAAGTGTGCCCGGCATGTCTCTGCGATGCTACAGCAACTTTGAAGGACGAAAAAAGATACTGTATTTAGCATCGAACGGAAAAATATCGCTGCTGGCATTTTTACTGTATTTTAATAATAGTATGCTCTGCAACAAAGCTAGGCTGATCGCCTCCTACCCCCCACATTAAAAAAAACGATAGGTTAGTGTT
>JAZHYW010064336.1:0-15195 GCA_037355805.1 Ixodes ricinus
TTTGTTTCTTTCTCTCTTGACGCTTGCTTGATTAGTCCCATTAGCTCGTAGCGTCGGCGGCTTCTGGATTTTAGTTGTAACGAACTATGAAAAAAACATTTTTTTTTGCTATTATTCTTTCTCGTGGTGTGGCTGTGTTTGATATCATATATGGAAACTACGAGAGAACAGTGGTACTCCTTCAAGCTGTTAAACAACCCTTTGCTTTCGCTTCCGCCATTCATGTACTGCAATGAAAAAAAAAGTATTATTTCGCTCACAAATATATTGTTCGAACTGCTACGTTTGTATAATGTTTACGCTGGGAGAATTTGTTTGTACACGTTCTAACAAATACTAAACTGTCAAACTGCCTCAGTTCTATTATGTCTTGTTCCGAATATTCCACTCGTTCAAAGTGAATTCATATCCTCGCAGGAACATAAAAATGTCCACGAAGAGCACCTAGAAGCAAAGTTTTGTTCTAAAAACGTCTTTAGATTATTACGTGCCTCTTTTGACACTCTTGGTCGTTTGACTCCTTCAGATAAACGGATTGTTTGCAATGTAGTGTTTCTCCATAAGGTGCCTAACGCGGTTATTGACTCTTTCCTCCTACTAAGCAGAATCTCACTCATTCCATGTCCCCCGATGACAGAATAAGTCCACATCTACCCCCCCCCCCCTTTCGAACTTAGTCTGGCCCTCCTTGACACGCACGCAGCTTATATAGAGACACACTAAATGATGTCTCTAACGTGGACTTCGCTAACTTTGACAAGTTTATAAAAGTTTACTACTCATGATTGCTCGCCAATCATATCTTTTGTTCCTTTGCCTCATGTAGGTGCACCCCTCCCTAAGGCATGCCCATCTGTTTGGGGGACAGAATAAAATCCTTATTGATCGCTCGTCGATTAAGTGATTGATTGATCACGTCATAACGAACAGATAGGAATCGACACATTCTTATATTAGAGAAAAAAAGGATGCCTTTTTCGCCCAGAATGTGCGAAGTAAAAGCTATAGACCGACACGCGGAGCGACTCTGTTTACCAACACGCCGCAAGGCCGCGCATGCGCGGTAGCTATGTGGGCAAGAGCAGCCCGGCTCTCCGTGTTTTCGCCATTGCGTTCTATGGCGTGCGCTCGTTGTTGTCGTTGTAGGGACGCTTGTATCTTTATTTGTGCGTCGTATTTCCTGAGAACGTATGTCGTATCCTATGCCCGACTATTTGAGCTCGCTGCCCGAGCCTGAACGGCAGCGGTATCGAAACAAACTGTGCGGTGACGGCGTTGCCTTCGACGATCCGTATGCCGTAAACAAGGCCTGCTGGACTTCCGACGTAAAGTTGATGCCACCGAAGTCGACGGCTCATGTCGTCGTTTATTTAGTTTTTTCGCCAAGCCAGTTCACGGCCGACACGGTGCAGGCGTACAAGTCTCTCGAGGCCTACGATTACTTCGAGTCGGTTTCCGCACTGCCGGCGGGATCAGCAGTCTGTGGGTCTGCGGAAGTGTGTGTATTCATTAATTGATTAAATACACACAGCGTCTTCAAGTCAAGGTATGATATTTTTCCTACCCTCATGACCACAAGGCATGACAAGCAGTAACGCTTTGTCCTTTCTGCAGTCTTGGCGGTAACACGTTACAAGTAACGGCGTTGCCGGTAACGCGTTACTTTTTCAATAACGTAGTAACCTACTCGTTACGTTTTCGACACAGTAACGGGTAACGTACTTACGTTACTACTTCAAGTAACGTAGTTACGTTACTCGTTACTCCTTCCCAAGTCTTAAAGAAATTACACTTCAATTTTTTCCGTGTTTTAGGCGTCAAGCCATGTTTTTCTTGGCGTTTTTTCTCGTGAGTATTTAGGTGAAACCGTAAAACGAGATAAAGTAATTATGTTCAGTTTCTGCACGAACATAATGTTTCTTGAAATATGACATGTATCGTCAAAACCGTAAAATGTGCTAAATCTTAATTTAAAAAAGTAACGCAGAAGTAACGTGCGTTACTTTTTATCGGTAGCGGTAACGGGTTCCTTTTATTTTTAGGCAGCGTAGCTCGGTAACGCGTTACTTTTATTTGCAAGTAACGAGTAACGTACTTCGTTACTTTTCTCCGGTAACGCCTACAACACTGCCGTTCTGTCGCCGATCCTCTTCTGCTGGGTAGCACGGGCGTAGCGAGCCTCCGACAAGCGCTTGGCCGATGCTTTGTGCGCGAACACACATGGGAACAAAATCCCGGTGGTCTCGATCAGGCAACGCTTTCCCTGCACATAAGCAAGCCTCGGGACGGAGATTGAAATGGAAGCCGCACTTGCCTTCAAGAAAGTGTTTGCCGCACAAACGGTCGTTCGCGCGAGGCGACGATTCTTTTCGATCCACGGATATTATCCACCTTTTATGCCTTTCAGAGTCTGCCGGGAACTTGTGGAAACTCACTCCGCTACTTTTCTTGTACATTTCGGTGCAATTAACAGCAACACAGCTTCGCGGCATGCTGAAATGCTATGACGCCCATGCGAAACGTGCGCCCTTTTGCCCACACCCTGCCACACCCCCGGCTCCGGCGCGATCGCAGCGCCGCCGCAGCTCCATGACGTCAAGCCCGCGTGTCGGTGTATACATGCTTCGATAAGTCTGGATCCGTATAAGGACACTCCATCTTGCATCGGCTAGAAGTGCGCTTGTGACGAGCTCGTAATCCGATTGACGAGCGTCATGTCAAGGCGTCGTAATCTGCATTATGGTCCGCGTCCAAGAGCTGCACCCTTCACTGATGAAGATGGCGGCGCTCTGAAGACCGGACTTGCAAACGTATAGTAAGCTTACGCTTATCTCGGAGTCATCACGTGCGTGTATGACGGCACGAGCTGCTACTCGCTCGTGTCACCGTAGGTGTGACGCCGGTCGGAGCTGCGGAAACCAGACCGTTCTACATAGTCGTGCGTTACAGTGGCAAGTCGGCCGCGCCTCTAATCATACTAGGCGGGAACGGGGGCGCAAAGCTGGCCAACACATGCCGCGACTGCGCCGACTATGAGCTTTTTCGAGGCATAACACTGACGTTGCTGCTCTGGAGCAACCTCGACCTCCAATGAAAATCTGCTGCACGCCTATGGTTCGCATACATGTCGTGACGGAGACGGCCTTGGAGCTGCAGGCACCATCAGGAAACGTTCTGAAGCCTGGTTCAGACAGTCAGCGTCTGACTGCGTTCTGACTGCGTTATGGCAACGACGAATACGAGCGACATCCCCATGCTGCTTATATCTGTGCCAAGGTGATTCCTTAATTTAGATTCACGACACTTCATACGAAGCACGTATACACCGACACGCGGGCTTGACGTCACGGAGCTGCGGCGGCGCTGCGATCGCGCCGGAGCCGGGGGGTGTGGCAGGGTGTGGGCAAAAGGGCGCACGTTTCGCATGGGCGTCATAGCATTTCAGCATGCCGCGAAGCTGTGTTGCTGTTAATTGCACCGAAATGTACAAGAAAAGTAGCGGAGTGAGTTTCCACAAGTTCCCGGCAGACTCTGAAAGGCATAAAAGGTGGATAATATCCGTGGATCGAAAAGAATCGTCGCCTCGCGCGAACGACCGTTTGTGCGGCAAACACTTTCTTGAAGGCAAGTGCGGCTTCCATTTCAATCTCCGTCCCGAGGCTTGCTTATGTGCAGGGAAAGCGTTGCCTGATCAAGACCACCGGGATTTTGTTCCCATGTGTGTTCGCGCACAAAGCATCGGCCAAGCGCTCGTCGGAGGCTCGCTACGCCCGTGCTACCCAGCAGAAGAGGATCGGCGACAGAACGGCAGTGTTGTAGGCGTTACCGGAGAAAAGTAACGAAGTACGTTACTCGTTACTTGCAAATAAAAGTAACGCGTTACCGAGCTACGTTGCCTAAAAATAAAAGGAACCCGTTACCGCTACCGATAAAAAGTAACGCACGTTACTTCTGCGTTACTTTTTTTAAATTAAGATTTAGCACATTTTACGGTTTTGACGATACATGTCATATATCAAGAAACATTATGTTCGTGCAGAAACTGAACATAATTACTTTATCTCGTTTTACGGTTTCACCTAAATACTCACGAGAAAAAACGCCAAGAAAAACATGGCTTGACGCCTAAAACACGGAAAAAATTGAAGTGTAATTTCTTTAAGACTTGGGAAGGAGTAACGAGTAACGTAACTACGTTACTTGAAGTAGTAACGTAAGTACGTTACCCGTTACTGTGTCGAAAACGTAACGAGTAGGTTACTACGTTATTGAAAAAAGTAACGCGTTACCGGCAACGCCGTTACTTGTAACGTGTTACCGCCAAGACTGCAGAAAGGACAAAGCGTTACTGCTTGTCATGCCTTGTGGTCATGAGGGTAGGAAAAATATCATACCTTGACTTGAAGACGCTGTGTGTATTTAATCAATTAATGAATACACACACTTCCGCAGACCCACAGACTGCTGATCCCGCCGGCAGTGCGGAAACCGACTCGAAGTAATCGTAGGCCTCGAGAGACTTGTACGCCTGCACCGTGTCGGCCGTGAACTGGCTTGGCGAAAAACTAAATAAACGACGACATGAGCCGTCGACTTCGGTGGCAGCAACTTTACGTCGGAAGTCCAGCAGGCCTTGTTTACGGCATACGGATCGTCGAAGGCAACGCCGTCACCGCACAGTTTGTTTCGATACCGCTGCCGTTCAGGCTCGGGCAGCGAGCTCAAATAGTCGGGCATAGGATACGACATACGTTCTCAGGAAATACGACGCACAAATAAAGATACAAGCGTCCCTACAACGACAACAACGAGCGCACGCCATAGAACGCAATGGCGAAAACACGGAGAGCCGGGCTGCTCTTGCCCACATAGCTACCGCGCATGCGCGGCCTTGCGGCGTGTTGGTAAACAGAGTCGCTCCGCGTGTCGGTCTATATGCCGGTGACTCGCTTTTGGTTCTCGGCGCAACACAGTCAAACGCACTCAAACGCAAGTGTCTGAACCGGCCTTGAGGCAGTCGCAACGCGAGCGAAGGCGCAGGGTTTCTCGGTGTTGTTGAGCGGTGAAGAGAGGAGGTAATAGAAAGTTTTAGTGGATCGTCCCGATGACTCCGATAACGATATTCGATAATCCGGCGCCGTCTTTGCGCGTGTATCGCATCGTTATCGGGTACCGTTACGGGAGGTATCGGAGGCAGCGGAACGATCTACTTAAACATTCTATTGTTGACGTTCGGAGCATGAGCGGAGTGGGCGTCGCATGCAGTTTTACGTTTCGAGTTGGGTTCGAAGAAGTAGAGATGTTATAGTGAAATCGAACGCGGTGGAAGTTTCTGAAACTATCCGACATCACGTGTTGATACTGGATACTGCCAAAATTGAATTTCATATGGCGCAAGTAATGCTTTGAAAACACCCGTTTTGAAGATATCGTTAGCGGACGGCAGGAGAATTGGCTCCGCTGACGCTTCCTCGTCGTCGCGCGGTTATTGGAAGATCGTCGAGGCACTCTCTTCCCTCTTCGTGCGACGCGGATAGGCAATATGCAAAATAGCATGCGCGCCTAGCGGTTTAAGTACACTCTGGGAGCAGGAGACTGTCTACGGGTAGTTTCTGTTTTGGTTTCGCCGGGTTGTGCATCTGACGTCTGCTATTGTTTCCGCACCGCCATTGCTCACGTCGTCATGGATTGTTCCACACTTACGCGCGTTGCAGTAAGTACCCTTTTCTTCTCGTCGCTACATATCAGACACAGCGGATAACGAAAACAGTTACGATTTTGCTGGTACAGGGAGCGAGCGCAAACGCCGCAACGGCGAAGTCAAGTAAACGCAGATCGACGTACGCAGAACGCCGTGCCAACTCACTGCCTGCCTTTGTTTCGTCGTGGATTGCTCACGTCGTCGTGGAGCAATCCACGGCGACGTGAGCAATGGCGGTGCAGAGGTGATAGCAGACGAGATGCACAACCCGGCAAAACCGAAACCGAAACTACCCGTTGACAGTCTCCTGCTCCGAGAGTGCCTCTGAACCGCTAGGGGCGCTGCTATTTTGCATATTGCCCATTGGAACACCCAACTTCTCTCTCCTCACGATATGAGGATACAGAAGAGTTTTATCGTCTCCGTTGAGGTGACAGACAACAAACGCCGACACCGAAAACCCTGCGAAGTGTCACCCGTAAAGCTGTCGCATGAAAACATATTTTTTATTACACAAAATTGCACGGAAGTTCACTGCTACCAGATAAGTAGTCACAATTCATCCATAAGTCAGTGCAGTAAATGCCACGTTGGAACGCTGAGTAGTGTTCAACGAGTGCTTCTTTGTTCAGAGTCCAGTGTCCAGAGTTTGCATGCTTGCAGATATCTTTGAGCGAACCATATTCGCAAAAACGCGATCACGTTTTTACATCGGTTTTCCAGTATGAACAGCGTACACATCTGCCTCACTTCACTTTCTCTTAGACAACGGGAAACACTACAGGACACAGGCGCTTACGCGTGAGAAGGCACACACATAAAGGTACAAAAATGGCTGAGTCCGGGTACATTCTTTGGACGCCACTTGACTGAAACAAACGGGCACCCACACACACACACGTACGAACAACTTGTTGATGTCCAATTCCGACGTGTGATTGGTCAAGGTACTTCTTCAGCCGTCACTGTGGTCTCCGTTGTGGTGAAATGAAGACTCGACCGTAAGCCTTTCTTACTGGGACAAGGTGGCAGCTTGGTATACATGCCGGTAGTCGAGGAACCTGAGTGAAGGATCTTGCATTATGGAAATAAAACGGTATTTCCGCTTGAAGCATCGGCTCCTTTGATGAGACAAGACAAGAGGGCGACGCAAATTCGTCTTATCGTGAACGCAGATATATAGTCACTCATAAGGTGAGAACGGCAGGAAGAAGCTGCAGTTGTCCCGCGTCCAGCGTTAGCTTTCTACCTTCGATAACGCTTCGGCGTTCCGTGCACCTCGAGCGCGCGACCACAGTCAAAGCACGACGGAAGGCATGGGACGCGTGCTGGAGGCGGGGCGTTCGAAGGACACGCCCTGCTTTTCTCATTCTCAGTGAATATCGACCTAGCGAGGCATAGCCTCACACCTTTATCAAGCCCCATCATGATAGGTTGAGTTCTGGTCCATCGCTAGCCTCGTCTGATGATGTCACCATAAAGGCACTAGGAATCGCGGTGACTTCTTCCGAAAAAAAAAAGAAGAAAAACGCGTAAGCTGGTTTAGGACACGCGCAACACAGGATGCTGGAAATATCTGCACTTGGTGGAAAACCCTGAAACTTTATCTTATGGATCAGGCGGCCTCCCTCGCTGCAAGAAGTCAGTGTTCTGCGGAAACGTTCGCCGCGACCTCAAGACCCCATAAGGCTACAGTGATGCGTACACGCGGTATGCTGTTTGAGGTCATTCATCGAAGGCTTGCAAAAATGGTAAGGGTGAGAATAAATCGGCGTTATTGCCAGTGGGACGCAAGCTCACAAAACGTCGCGAAAGTCTTCGACAAGTTATCTGTAGCGTAGTAGTGGTCCACAGTTTTAATGCTCGAAACCAAGAACGCCGTCGAAAACGTTAATGTGTTGTGAGAATAGTTAAACTGAAGGTTAGTGGTGAGGACGACGACAAATTATGTATTTCTAGGATGGCGCGATGGTCACAAGACTGCAAAGGTGTTGCACCCGTGGTCCATCATAAAATAATCCTGGCTCCAGACACTGGATTGTGTTACGCACGTTGGACTTTCATGGTAGCATCTGGAACAAGTATTTAAAGACTGGTGAGGGTTACAATAACCACGATGACGCAAGCACTTATTTCCGGTTTGAGTTCTGTAGATGGTCAGTATGTTGAACCAGGGGTCCGCATCTGAGTGATGAACTTCGGTCGGGACCTCAAGAGCCGGCACGCCGCAGACGTCATAACTTGTGCTGCAGAGCTCGGAGTCTATAGCAAAAGACTCGCGAAGATCGCAATGACGGCGATTATGCAAACACTTAAGTTTGTTCTGACGCGAGGCTCAGGAGATGGTGAAGGTGTTAGACCACTGGTCCGCTGTGAAGTAGTGGACTCCGGACTTCGCCCTGGAACCTGGTATGCCGCAGACGCCGGGTACCCCAGACGGCTCTGAGGTGCGCTGCAATGTTGAAGAAACCAGATTAACAAATGTACAACGCAAGGAACACTGGTATTCAAACGAGTAAATATCTGGTAATTCTAGAGGATGTGCGTTCTAATTTCAGGCTACGACAGGAGTTCTGAGAACTTGGCCCTACAGTGTCAAATACCACGAGATGGATACAATGTGCATTATATGCGGGGAGGGGGATTGAAACACCGGAGCATGTCATTATCGAATGCAAAGTGTTCGGCCACCCAAGGACATCACGCGAAGAGGCTGACTTCCTCAGGGCCGAGGGATTAAATGATAACGGTGAAACAAAACACTTCGAATAAGTGTACCTCTGTAAAAGAAGATTAGAGGCATTGTGACAAAAATCAAGAAATAGATATTGGGTTAAATTTGTTTGAATTGGTTTAAACATAATTTAATCTGGAGCTAAAAATACTATCCGTCAAAGGTTGCGAAAGTCGTATTTCAGTTTAAAGGGAACAGACGTCATGCATCAATGCGTTTATCCGTCCAGCACATTAATATGTCACGGTCGGTACAACTTCTACTCGAGTGAGCACAACGTCAACCGAACAGCCGTGTACCAATCAACATCCACGAAACCGCAGTAAAGGGATCAAGCCACGGATTGCATTGTGCAAATCAGCTGCAAGAAAACTCTCTAAAATGTTCGAAAGCAAGGACGTCACCCGGAGCACTAAGGTGCGGCTAATCCGCGCGATGAAAACTCGAAACGGACTCTTCTTGCGTAAACTTTGGCAGCCATATAATATACTTTCGGTCATCATACGTGCCTTGGGCCATATGAACGCTGTAGTACTTAGTGTACGAGATATGATATAATCTTGAATAAACGCCAAATGCTGAAATACATTTTTAGAACCTAGGTTTTATGTCTCGTTTTCTCCACTGAAACGTGACGCAACTCGGCTTTACCCTTATCGGTGTTGTCTGGTAAATACTGATATTCAAGAATTATGTCGCATAGTGAAACGGGCAGTCCTGCGCACTCTACTGAACCACACTGGCAGGCTCTAGAACGCTTCTATGTTCCCTGTTGTGTTTATGTTGTGTCACGTGCCTGTGTTTGAACCTGAACGACATTTCTTCGTAGTGTGTAGACACGTGTAGCGCTTTTGAATTGTCTACGTTTGGTTGTTGTCTTTGCGCCTTTCCGTCTACGTATTTGGGCTGTTGTCGGAGGCAACGGCCTTCAGAAGACCACGTTAAAACACAGATACGGACGAAATTAAAAGAAGAAGAAAGCCCAGGTGTGCACGCGGCTTGCAAGGCCTGCTGCGCTAGCTCTCAGCAGAAAGTTCTGCCATTATTGAGGCTCCTGTGGCTGTCCTGTATTTGTCAACACTCCGGCGCATCCAGAGGCGGTCCGCGACAAAAGTCAAAATCAAGCGTGGATGAATCCACCGGGTCGACAGATTCAGCGATCAGTTTTCGGACGTTTCATACTAAGTCGGCGGGATAAATGGAAAAGGCAGGATTTCATTTCATTTCAGCCGATGAAATGCCGCTCGTGACACAACAGCCTCGACGATAGCTCAGCTTTCTTCCGCTAGATATAGAGAGGTCTTCGGTACCACGCACTCCCCTGGGAATTTTTCAGATCCACCTTGACTGTACCAGAAGATAAGACAAGAGCAAAAAAATTTTTTTCAGTGCATCATTTTGTTGGTTTTGTAAAAACTAAACTCTATTTAACAAAAAAAAACGATACTTTTTTTTTTCTGACGGCGGTGGTTTTGCGCGTGAAACCAAGACAGTGGCTGTGGTGCCGCGCGCAAAACGAATGTTCTGCCGCCGCGCGAAGTTTGTCGGCTTTTCGTCGTACTTATAATCCATAGAGATCATCCTCAGAGAGGAAGGCCCGCTGTGCTACACTGGTTAGCGCGAAGAAGCTTTTGCCGTTTTTTTTTCTTTAACGTGAAACGTTTTTTAGCTAGTTGCTCCGGATTTCGTGAAGCCGTGGCCTGTGACGTCACATGACTTTAGTTTCCCCGCTAAATGTAGCGGGAAAAATGACGTCACATGACTTCGTGTCATGGGACCTATACACAAATTCAGTTTCCCCGCTAGATTTAGCGAAACATTTGACGTGACGTAACCTTAACGCCAATGCAGTTTCCCCACTAAATTCAGCGGGAAAAGCTATGTCACGTGACTTTATGCCAACGTGTACTGTAGTTTCCCCCGCTAGCGGAAAAATTGACGCCACGTGGCATGATGTCAAGTGATCCATACTTAAATTCAGTTACCCCGTGACCGGCCGCAGCCCGGTACATGTTAGGTGTAACTGTGAGCTAGAACATAAACATGAACAGACAAAGGATAGAAAGGGACAAACACACCACTGAGCAACATTAAGGTCGGTTCTCACATGCAGCGAAGCGCTAATGTAGCGCCTCACGTGCCGTCAGCGTACTTATCGTCTGCCATGAGCAACCGTTTTGACGGTGAGATACAAAAGCTGGTGAACGCTCCCGTCAGCACGCGCTTAGCGCGAGATTAGCGCTACGCTTGTAGCGCTCCGCTTCATGTGTGAACAGGCCTTTACACATACAGCGGAGCGCTAAGTTAGCGCTACGTGAGCGCTCTAAGGAGCGCTCATGTGGCGCTTCCTAGCGCGTGACTTCGTTCTAATATAGCGCGTGATTAGCGCTCCAGTAGCGCCTTGTTAGCGCTCCAGTAACGCCTTGTTAGCGATTCAGTAGCGCCGTATTAGCGCTTCAGTAGCGCTTCTTGTACCGCGGTGCCGCCGATTAGCGCGTGCACTGCGGTTCCGGTCTCTGTGGTTGGGTGTGCATCAACAGCACCATGGCGGACACGTGCAACGCTCAAACAGAAACGCGACAAATGCTCTTACATGCGCAATTAGTGCGTATGTGTGTGGATGACTTAATGCCCAGAAGCATACAAAAGAGCCTTCTGGGTGCGGGACATTTTTCGGCACCAAGACCGGCGGGTTCCGGCGAAACTTATTCCCAGATTGAGGGACCGAGACAGAGCTCTTTAGGAGGTTTTTAACTGCGTGTCCTTGAAACCAGGGTCACGCATATCGAATAGAAAGCGATGAGGTCGTACCCAATCAAGTAGTCGCTCAGAGTCCATGACTCTGGATCGCCTGCCCGACCCTTTGCTTGGAGAGCGGCTCTTTTACTTCCTCTTCTTTCAATGCCAAATGAAAAACAACAACAAAAGAATCGCCGTGCACGCGCTGTTCCGCAGCAGCAAGCACGGCACAAGCGAAGCGCTGAGCGCTCGAGCGCTAACAAAGCGCTTCGGAAGCGCTAACAGAGCGCTGCTGTGGCGCTAATCGAGCGCTACGTCACGCGCTGGGAAGCGCACATGAGCGCTCCTTGGAGCGCTCACGTAGCGCTAACTAGCGCTCCGCTGTATGTGTGAACCGGCCTGTACAAGAAGCGCTACTGAAGCGCTAAAGGTGCATGCACACGACGGACCGGGCCGCGGACCGATTGATCACGTGATGCGCGGCCCGCGGGCCGCCCGGCTGCAATGAGCATCCACACGGCGGACCAAAAGAGCAGACGACAGAGCGAACGGGCCGGTCTAACCCTCGACCTCACAGCTCCACCAAACGCATGCAGCGAGCTGCTTTGAGGCTATTTGTAAGGAGCCAAGATGAGGTTGAACGAAAGAGACGTTTGGCCGCGGTGGCCCTGGCGTTGACTATTGAGGACGAGGAGGACTTAAGTGAACCGAAAAGGGCATGCTGGATGAAGCCCTGGATGTGCAGGAAAGATCTTGGTCTGCATAGTCAACTCTTTTCGTCGCACAACAAAAGGTTCGTCTTCTTCGTCTTCAACAGTTGGCGGTCAACAGCCAGCTTGTTGCCAGACTTAGCGCTTCAATTATACTAAAAACGCCGCGGTCCGCCGCCAAGGTCCGGGCGAGAAAAGTCGCTTGGCATTTCTCAGAAGCGCGGGCCGCGGACCGCCGGCGGACCTCGAAAACCGGTGACGTAAGATCACGTGATGCGCGGCCCGCGGACCAAAGCAGCAATTTGGTCCGTCGTGTGGATACACCTTTACTGGAGCGCTAACAAGGCGCTACTGGAGCGCTAATCACGCGCTATATTAGAACGAAGTCACGCGCTAAAAAGCGCCACATGAGCGCTCCTTGGAGCGCTCCACCTCCATGATCACGGCTACGCATCTTCCTCACCCGAAGATGACGAAGACGAAGACGACTATGACCCCGACGAAGCTAAACAGCAGATCAAACTTTCGTCCCGTACTGCGCTGAAGGAACACCTTCCACCCATCCCCGACCCACTGCCGCGAGGCTTTGGGCGGAGAACGAGGGTGCTCTTAAGGCGCATTAGAACCAATACCGCCTGCACGCCGAACAGAAGAGCAGCGTGGGAAAAGGCGCGCATACCACCGACATGCTGCTACTGCATGGACCCCCAACATGCGGTCGACCTAGTTCACCTGTTATGGGGCTGCAAAGGCCTTGAGGCAACAAGGAAGAAGCACCTAGAGGACGGGGTGACATCCATGGAGGACTGGGTCTTTCCCCCAGGCCCTCCAGATAAGCAATACAAAACTCTACGCACGCTTCTCGATTATATCCACGAAGCTGGCATAGAAGTTTATATATAATTCCCTTCCCCCATACCGCGAGTCCAGGCCGCGATGCCATTGACTCATTCCCCTCCCCCTCTCCCTTAAAGCGGTTCAAATAAACGTTTTATACTACTACTGGAGCGCTCACGTAGCGCTAACTTAGCGCTCCACTGTATCTGTGAACCGGCCTTAACAACTAGATTATAATTCCTCTTCTTCGTCTTTAACATAAAGTACTTGCCCTGCTCGCGACTCCAGCGACCTATAGGGGACGCCACTATCGGGCAAATATGGCGGTCGAATCCAGGTCGTGCCGTGCCATGTGCCAGCTCAACGCACAACGCTGGGGCATCAGCGAGCGGGAGTTGGACTCCAAATGGTTCCGCCTCAGATTTTTTATTCTCCACGTTTCTGAACCTCCGGCGATGTGTTGGGGTAAGCTGCGCTTCCAGAGGCTTGCTTTCTTCGAGGAAACGAGGAAAGGATTGCCCACTCGTCCTTCCACTGTGCTGATGAACGTTGAGAAACGCAGAAGGTTCGGGCTTGCACGCGGTTCCATAGGTCGCGTGCAGAGCAACCTGGGTCACAAGGCGATACTACGGTTACGACACAGACACCGAGTAGAACTGTTCTGTCGCGCAATCCACCGACAACATGCAAACACGGAAGCCAGAAGAGACGAGCAGAAACCGCGAAAGGACCTGGTCCGGCCAGTTCAGTGTTTTCCCGCTGGGTGCCGTTCGTTTTGCTGGAGTCGCGAATATATTTGTACCCTTTTCCTCATAGATGGGGCAGAATTTTTCCGGAACAAACGACTTGGACTTTCGCAGCTGCGCACGCAGGTCGGGCGCTCGAGGTGGGCTCGGGCCATGGGCCCGAGCCCACCTCCGCCGATCTCGAGCTAGATCTTCTTGGCTCTGAGTCCGTCGCCGCAGGATGCGGCCAACAGGCGGCGCGAGATACGAGCCAGTACTAGGGTGCCTACATGTCTGTCTGTCTCAGGGCAGAGCCGTATATGTAGAGAGTTTGGCCATTCGTTGGGAAGTATAGGAGACAAATGAGGAGGCGCCATTGGCCGAAAGCGGGCTGGGCGTGTCCCAGGGCGTCTTCAGAAATTCGAATGTGACCAACCAGAAGCCGGAAATAATACCCTGGCGGTGGTCGCGAGAAACAAACCTGATAACTGCATTGGAGTAACTCTTAATGACTGAAAATATGGTACACGTGATGTTTCAATCACGCTCATCCAAAATGATGGTGGAAGAGTGCGACTAGCGGAACGATCGACATAATTCGTACGCCAAGCGCTGAGGGGCAGGAATCTGCCGTCCGAGTGGTCACACTCTGTCCGAGCAAAACAGAGTTGAACGGCGCACACGTGCACCCTATTTTCAACCACGAAGAGTTACTACACTTCACTCTTACGTGCTTATTAAAACTATTTACGAACATAGACTTTTGATCAGAGCTGTTTCTTGCTACCACCGCTAGGGGATTCTTTTCGGCTTCTGGTTGGTCAAGAGAGCATGCCAAGCCTAGTGCCACTAAATAAGCTACGCTTCAGAGTAACGACACTTGGCCATATTGTGGCTTAAAATGATGGTTGCCAGTTATCTGGAAAGCTTTATCTGACAATCACAGGAAACGCTTTTCCGTCCTCCGCAAATGTTTAAACAGTCCGCGACAGAGAAAAGCGATATTACATGAGCTTCCTAACACCGAATCGAATGCTGAGGAAGTCGCGCTTCTGAATCATGACGATCTGCAGTAGCGTCTGCTCTGCACAAGCCCCACTATGGCGGCGCCCACAGCAATGTCCGGGAACGGAGTGCCGATACTCTAAGCGCAGCTCATTTAGTGGCTCTAGCCAAGCCCTCTTTCCGAGTCTGACGCGCGCTCTGGCTCTGCCCGCACCTCCCATTGACCAAACTCTCTACATATACGGCTCTGTCTCAGGGGGAAGACATCCATTGTTGCACTGAATGTGCCAGCGCGTGACGCTCTCGCGCACTCGGTGCGTGACCTGGGCGCTAAAATGGCGTCTATGCATTAGCCAAAGCAACGCGCTCGAGCTGAGTGACACCGGATTGCGCGCACTTCAAAATGCATAAAAAAAACGATTGGGCGTAAAAATGGCTGAGATGTCACCACTAGTTCTAGTCACCACTCGCAAAAGCGCGTGCTTGTATGAAGGCACTCTAGCTCAGTGCTTACGTGGATTACAGTGGCTTACAAAACGTAGCATAAGCTCTGATTTCCGAATGGATTGGAAGTTCCATCCACGTTCGAAATTATCGAAGCACAAGGTGCGGCGTTGCGGCCGTTTGGACCACCACATTTAACACGCAAACGTTGGTTTGCAAAGAAAAAAACAGGTTTATTTTAGAGCTTAATTTGAAAGCTAGAAAACACAAAAAGAAATAAAGTGAGAGTAGCAATACGTA
>JAZHYW010064338.1:0-13922 GCA_037355805.1 Ixodes ricinus
GGCCGCTGCCGCCCAAAGTAACGTCGGTATAATCCTCAAGAGGATGCTCTTGTTTTTATGCCCTTCTTTAATAACAAAAATCAAGATGTAAAAACAAAACAAAAAATCGACTGCCGTTTTCTAGTTTACACACTTGCGACTGCTTACGAACCAGAGGGACTGAAGACAGACTTTTAAGCCTCTTGGGACTGCTTACGACTGTCTGCGCAGCGGTCGTAAAGGAGTCGAAAGCAGCTTAAAACCGGTTTTTAGTCTCTCCGAACGTGAGCAGTCAGCAAGCGTGCGAACTAGCCTTACACCTTTGCACTTGTGAATAATTTTGTTCATTGTTCTTATTAATGGTCAACACCAGAGGTCAAACCGAGGGTGCTCTTTGACAAGAAAATCAAGTAGACACCATCATCGGTCGACAAGGAAAACAAAATAAATACATGTTTGCATTAAAGAAAGCACCGACGTAGTAATTAGTTTGTACCTACTTGTTCGATATTTTTTTATTTGTTTTCCAATTACCTAACATGCTAAAGGTTGAATACAGGAGACTGGCGCATAACCACGACTCCGTAAAAGAAATTACGAAGTTGTGTACAGTTTGCCATACCAACTGCGAGACAACATTTGTCCCGAGCTTCAAATCAAAGAAACACAGTGCTTCTACCAAACCTTAACTTCAAAATAAAATGCTAAAATTATATGGCTGGAAGCGAAGACAAGGGTTGATAATTGGGCTAATTGATAATTCATAGACAGGGTTAATTCATGACAGGGTGACAGCGAAGACAAGGGTTATAATCGGGCTATAGTTGATAGTCATGTCAAATTAATTTAGAGAAGCCAAGTAATGATACGCATAAGTATTCTTTCTATCCAAAAACTATATCAGAATGGAACAATCTCCCTGAAGAAATAGTATTGATACCCTGGCTTCTTTCGAAACATGCATATCTGAATTGTATATACCAGCATTAACGAACCTTGCCCTCTGGCAGTGCATACTTTTGATTATATGTTTTTGATACTTGTGAATGGATTGAGACTTCAGTGACTCCATTTATAATCTGATAATGTGTTCTTGTCTCCTTCTTATTGGTGTTTGTTCGATGTTGTTTTTGTGCACACAGTAGCGTACGCTCTTATAAATTTTAGCAGTGAGAAGACATTATATTTCTAAAATGTTGGTTTTGTGGTGTATTCAGCGTGATTTACCAGTGTACTCTTTCTTGTCTTTCGTGAGTTGTAGTCTTCAAAATGTGCCTTCATATGTATTACCTAGTATTCTATTCTGTGTACTGTTGCACTCCCGTAACAGCTCCAACGGGCTAACAGTATGGATAAATAAGAAAACATTCAGCGCAAGAAACGAGGACAACTTGAGAAATGGTGCTGAGAATGTTAATTATATCGTTAAACAACGACGATGCAAAAGCGATACACATTATCCGACCGCTTATTAAGCTTATGACGCAAAAAGAAAATCTTCCGCTTAAAGTTTTTACCGATAAAGCAATAATGTTTTCAGAATGCTTAGTTTCGACAGTTCACGAGAAAAGAGGCGCCGGCGTGAAAGCAAAAGAGAAATCAGTAGCTACGATCGTCACTTCAAGGTAGTTTTGGCGGTCATGGCTCGAAAGAGAGAACAGAAGTCAGCCAGCCGGTCATTAAGTATGAATAGGGTTCCGTGTTTTCTGCGTTTAAGGTTTCGTCGAATTCGGAGGGTGTTTTTCGGAGCTTATTTTTTGCCGAAGATTGTGAGTTTATCGGAGTTTGTATTTCTTTGATTCCCGATTCGCCGAAATTCGGAGTTTAATATCGCAGTGTTTCCTATCAAAAATAAAATAAATAAATAAAGAATAACCGGATGTAAACGTATGGCAGATAAAAAATAAAATGCGCTTGTACACAATTAAATTTTCTTCAGTTGACTTTGGCGTTGGTGGCATCGGCAATACTAATTTGTCCGGCGACAAAGTCGTACACCAAGTGTCCTTCGACAAACGTCCATAACTTCAAATCAATAAATTCCCGAGGTAGTCGCTAAGGAAGCTCGTAGTCATCCCATCCTATTCCATCAATCTGCGCCGGCGGCCGCGCGATGCGGGTGGTTAGGATGGAATAGAGAAGTTTCAACTGTCCCATTTCTCTATTTAATACAATCTCCATGGTCCATAGCTTTTCCCGTTACAGAAACATACCCTTTCCTTTCTCTAATACACAAAACGCATGGCTCAAAATGGAAACCAAAAGAGTGGCTTTTGTCGTGACCCGAATGTACAATGACCTGTTGCCCTGAATCAACCTTGACGAAACAAGCGATAAAACTCCTTTTGACAACGGTGCGAGATTTGAAAGATAATTATGGTTGCACTTTCCCAGGACCAGTGCCTCTGTGCAGATCAAACTGTAGAAAATATTAAAAATAAACATCTTTTTTTTTTTGGGGGGGGGGGGGGGGGGGGGTGATTGGCTTTGGCACATAAACATTCGGAGTTTATCAGATAAATCCGAATAGACCAAAATTTTACCGGCGGGTGTTTTTCGGAGTTTTTCGGAGTTTTTCGAATTCGTCCGAAAACACGGAACTCTATACTCGGCGACAGGTGAAGAGTTAAGTGGATGACCCTCCCACCTCTTTCCCTTTTAGTAGAGCGAACGATGGAGAGGAGGCGACCTCCTCTCCAGCATTCTGCTCTGCTAAAGTGAAAGAGGAGGAGGGGCCTCCAGTTTACTCTTCACCTGTCGCAGAGTACAAGTATGAACCGCATGTGAGTGATTTGGCGAGAGATGTGACAAGCGACGGACACCGGCTTCGCCGTTGCTCGGTCAGTTGCGCGACGAGGCAGACCGCATGAAAGCCACGGGAGCAAGTGACCAAGGCGATGAGCGACGTTTTCTAGACGTCCAAAAACCGAGCGACGCGACGAGCGACAGTGAGAAATCTCCGTCGCTCGCCGCTGACTCTCGTCGCTGTCGCCGTCGCTCGTCTCGTCGCTCGCTAAATCGCTTACATGCGGTTCAGCCTTTAAACTCGCTACCAGCCTACCACCACGTTTAAGCGTTAAGCAAGTCGAATACTGGGTAAGCGGTATCTAACTTACTGGATTCCCAGACACATCAATTTTTTTCTACAAGGATGTTACAGAAATGTTCTCACCTGTGATTGCGTCCACACGTGGAAGGGTCCCCGGTCGCAGTTCCGACCGTAACCGAATGCCGCCATCTTTGAAATACGAACATAAATCGGCTGCATTGGCTACGACTTACGCCTGCTCTTTTAAAAAAGACTTGTTGCAGTTTCGGTTCCGGTTCTTTGGGCGGTGCCTCGTTTGCATTTATCTTACCTTGTGTTTCATCCGATGTTTTTTTTAGCTCACAATTTTAGAGTTTAATGAAACGAAAGGTAAAATGAAGCACTGTCCGTGTCACTATTCTACTGAAACTTGGAGTTTTAAAGCGGTTTAATTTTGCTGGTTTAAATGCTGCCTTTTCATCGTTCAAGTGGTATAACACTGGTATTGAGGTCTTACTATTTTACGCTTTCACCCGCGTGGTTTAGCAACCTTTCGATGTAAGGAATTGTACCAGTCTATATTCAGCAGTCCAAGCGTTTTTCGTTTTACGCGATACAAATAATTTTAAAGCGTTGGCAATTGAGTTCCTAAATATCGCTTTGTTTTGTACATAAAAATTCATAATAGACAAAGGAGGACGCCACATTGTTGTGATTTATTTGTTGTCATCAATATAATAGTGAGATGTTTTTATTATTATTTACATCTTATTATCTCTCCGGCGATTTCCGATATAAGTACACCGAAGACCTGATCACGTGGTTAGAAGCCTGAACATAAAAGTCACGCCCCGCCCTTCTGAAGCTTTCAGTGTTTTTCGAAGATTCATGTGATAACTCCACAAATAGATACATCTTTGTTGTTTATTTTATTGAACTATATTGTTGTTACTTTAATCTGTTTAATCGTCTTCGCTCCTCTAGTTTTTTTTTAAGTGTCCCAAAACAGCAGGCTGTAGAAAAGTTAATTCTGAAGGAAAAACTCGAAAATAGTCTTCTGAAAACTTCATATGCGAGCAACCGTTGTCTATGCCAGAAATTGTGAGTGCGTACCTTAGCGAAACATTTGCTGCTCATCATACTGAAATTTCTGTTGTTTTCCATGTAAATCATTTGGACTTTAATCAATGTAGTAATACACAATTCGCTTTTTCGAAAACTACATTTCTTTTGACAAGTTCATATTCCCATGTTGCGTTTTAGAAGACGCGTTTAAGTTTAAACTTCGTGAATATGAATCTGTATTTTCTACCATCCACAAATCGAAGTGAGCGAGGCTTTATTTTACTTTATTTTTATCTTAGAAACAAGGAACGTGACATTTCAGCAATGCAAATCTATACCCAATCCTATACGCCATGGCTGACTGAACTTGTGATTACTCGTTTATTTTATTTCTTACCAAAGCTATAGTACAGTCGGCGGCAATATAAGCTGAGACAGCCGAGTGCTAGACGAAAAGGATAAAATGCTGCACGGGTGCCTTCCAGTTTGTTAAACAATGTAACCTGTTGCCATATTGTTACCCCAGGGAACGGGACAGTTCATTCAAACCTCCCTTTTAATAGCTTGATGCAGCATGGACTCCCGACATGGCATTTTTACTGTACCAGGTGATATTGCCCTGTACCAGCTCATATTGCCGTTGACTGTACATGCAAAATCCGGCGGCTTCTGCGTCACTCCGCTGCGGGAGCGCTTCTGTCCACAGAGGGCATGCGCGGACAATTTACCTCTATCGAATCTGGTTCTTTGCGCACGCGCTGTATGCACACCTGGTTCGGGCAAAAGCGGGCCTGTTTGTTAAAAGGCGCATTGGCCTATGGTACATTTAGATGTCTGTCATTTTGACGAGATCTCATGTCCGTGAAACGCAGCATATACGCAACGTTTGCACTCCTAGTTTCGACTCCGTCTATACTAAGTGCAGTATTTGGTCCGACCACAGGCAACGCCCCGATCCGATGGAGCCAATTATACAGAACCAAAAAGTGCATCGTCATGTCACTCGTGGTCTTGGTGCGTTTGCTCTTGCCGGCTAGACCAATCGAGACCAGAAAGAAGCGCGGGATCAAGACGCATTTATTGTGCGTCTTCGATAGCACAATAACGATGCACTTTTGATTGGCAGAACGATGCACTTGTTTGATTGGCTTCGGAGGATCGTAGTGTTCGCGCCGCAATCGGCATTAATGGGAAACTGCTCTTCGGTGCTTTCAAGAGCCAAACTCCAAACACCCTTACGCCTTAGCGGCCCATCATAGGGTGTACTCTCATTACTTAACCCCTTTCCTGCACACACCAAACACCCTTCTTACACCCTTTATAAGGTGAAAAAAGTGTGTTTTAATCCTGTTGGACACCCTTCTAACACCATTCGTGTTGAAAATGAGGGTGATATAGAAGGGTGTTTTCAGTACCATTACACCTTTAAAGGGAGACTTCAACGATATTTGAAATACACCCATCGCTTTCACATATAGGCTGAATATAATCCACAATATCCGTAAATGACAATCGCACGTTTGTAATTTGAGCCCGCTGGCAGTATTTATCGTTATAAACGGCTCACTCTGACAAGCGCTCGGAGAGCAGCCAGCGGAGGGCACGTAACATCAGCTGCAATCGTGGCGCAGATTGTCTCGGGACGAGCATAGCTGCGGCGAGGCTGACGTCGAGAAAATGTCCTAGCCGTTCCAGCCCACCGAAGCACGCCAGCGATCGGGTCACCGCAACTAACCCCAAAGCTGCTTTTGTACGTAATTTCGAGTGGCGGGTTAATCTTCTATAATCTTGTAGAGGGAGAATAGCGACGTCTAGGACGCACAAAAGACAGTCCCGTTGATTGGAGAGTTCCTCCCTCCCCTCTTTTCTTATCCGGCCTTAGAGCTGTCGATATGACCAAATAATTGAAACGAGGGTGTTGGTAAATAGTTACGAATACTTGAACGGAAGGACGGGGACGGAAACAGGACTTCTTCCTTGAACGAATAAAACATCTAGGACGGGGACGGAAACAGGACTTCTCTCATTGAAAGAAGTCCTGTTTCCGTCCCCGTCCTAGATGTTGTATCCTTTCAAGTATTCGTAAGTCGCTATGACGTCAGGTTCAAAGCATGTAAAGTTTCGAACAAGAGAGTTATCGTCACATACCTATGAAGGTTCCTAGACGGGCATTACAAAACAAGGCTTTAGCGACATCCACCAGGTGCTTTCTGCTATTCGTTTAATTTGTTGTAAGATTCCTTTTCGTGTCTTTTTATTCATCAAGATATTGGTGTGTCCGAAGTGATACCGCTCCTTTGAACTCGTATAGACCAGAAAAATAAGCGCTGAAATTTCGTTGTAATATCCCTTTAAGGGCATAAAAAGTTTAGTCTACGGCGACACTTTGGTTCTCTTGTCATTCTTTCTCGGTGAAACTTCTACAACCTTGTCAGGATCGGGAGATCCAACGTTACGACGCATCGGTTTCAACAATGTACTCTGGCTGTTGCCACTTTGGAACCGCGCTTGATGCGAAAGCGCCACAGGGCGCTAAACATACCAGTCGAAGACGCAATCCATGCATCGCAGTAAATGTTCAAAAGTCAAAGCTAGAATGCGGGCGAGCTGGTCAAGTACAGCCATTGTACACCCAATGAGCTAAACCATTGTGTTCAACCAACGTTCGAACAAAAAACATAGCTAAACATTTTTGCTGTGTCTTGGAGCTTTGTGTCGGTTGTTGTCCGCGGTCCCCCTCAACACTCCGTGGATACAGCGTCTGTAAATCCTGAGAAGGAATGTTAGACATCAAAGAGCCAAGACAACAAAAGCAAAAAGCGATGAACTTCGGTATACGACCAACAAAGCGACGCAACTTGGCATGGAAGACACTCGCCCTTATCGGCACAGGGCTTTGAGAGGAAACTCCTTATTCCCATAAGCCCGACTTCCTACGGAAGTCGGAAAGAGCTGAAAGCGGCCTAAAGCCCCTTTGTCCGCTTCCGGGACTCGTCCAAAGTCATGGGAACGACAGGTTCAGGAACGAAAGCCGGAAGACGATGACAGCTTTTTCGGCATCTTTTTGTGTTGTTTTCGTCTTCCCATCCTTTTCAATTATAGTCTTTTAGTTATCTTATTCGCTTTAAGAAATACTTTGGTTCCGCCTTGAAGGCAGTATAACGAGCCGTTCTTGGGCCCTACTTAGACTGTCGTCGTTGTTATGGATTCTATAGCAGTGGACAGAAAGTGTCATTGTGGCTGAGAGCCCCCCAAAAATTAAAACATGGGCGATACCGAGCGATTGGACAAGAACGCTGCGTAGCAGCTCGGCAAAGTATTCAAGAAGCTCAAGCATGAGGTCGGGTCAAGTAAATGCAGCCTTAGTCTTCCAAAACTTGCAAAATCTCTGCTCTTGATGGCACTAATGGCCCAAGGCAGGCTTGCGCCATCTATCCATTGCTAGGTGTCGCAAGGCACCGCCCGATTATAAGGGCTCAGCCTCCTCAATCATCGATCCATTCATTCATTCAGGACCGGAGCTTTGCGAACTATAGGATGTACAGAGTTAAAAATCAACATATAGATAGTCTGTGGAACGTGCAAAGACAAGGAAGAGACGACTGAATACTTACGACTCTATTGTAAAGGGCTTTACCCAGCAGTTGCTCAAAGACGGTAATGATTTAGTTAAAGCGTTAAGATGTAAGTCCAGCAAAAACAATAAACAGACTGTGAAGTGCAGATATTACCAAGTCGAGGGCCAACCTGACAGTAGTAGCGTAAATAAAAACATACATAAATATAGTTTTTTGTCAATCCATTAGGCAGAAGGTGCCTCGCACCCGGTTGCAAAGTGGCGTTTCTGTCACAGGATTGTGAAATTTTAGCAGTATTACTATGTAGCAGGCATAACCTTTATGTTTTGCGTATTATGGTTAGAGGCTATATCTTTTGATGTTCAAACACTGGCTAGCAGGCGCAAGTAGCCATCCGATTCGAAGGGAAAAGCCGCCATGTATTCATTTGTTCGTCTTTCCATCAAATTTAAATATTCGGCAGTATGCATCCTTCCATCCGTCCATTCATCCCGTGAAAGTTCGAAGAATACATGTTTAGTGCAAACATAAGTATATATGCCTCCAACACGCCTGCAGACAGTTTTTGCATGACAAATATAATATTACTGCCATACAAGAAGGAAGAAAAACACAATTCAGACAGTGTATTCAGACTGGCTTTCACAGAATGCAGTGCGAGCTCGGCTTTAGACAATCTCATCCAAAAGCTGAAATAGTTGGTCCTAATTCATGCAGATATTTTACGAGAAAAAAAACTGAAAAAATAAAAACACGGCCAAAAAGTGAGAGGCAACACAAAACAAGGCGTACATTCAACTAAATTTTTATTACACTATCATATATAAGCACTGCAAACTGCGTATGCGCAAACAAGAAAAAAACACCAAGATAAAAAAACACAAAGTAAACAACTAAGAAACCAATAATGCATGAC
Source organism: Ixodes ricinus (assembly GCA_037355805.1). Taxonomy (NCBI): domain Eukaryota; kingdom Metazoa; phylum Arthropoda; class Arachnida; order Ixodida; family Ixodidae; genus Ixodes; species Ixodes ricinus. The sequence goes on from JAZHYW010064338.1 coordinate 8,567, forward strand.
TGAGTCTTCGCTAAAACAGGCGTGCTCCTTATCAGAAGGGCTACCGAAGGAACGCTTCTATAGGGCGTATTCACTGGCCGCCCTATCTGTGGGTGCTGTTTAAAGGGACAATGAAGGCAATTTAGGACATCTTTTTGGCGATTGAACTGGGTTCCAGGCACGTCCCAGGCCACGTTGCCCAAATTTCAGCCGAAACCGGCGCTTGTGTGCCGCGCAAATCAATAAAACAGTCGCGGTAATAATTGCACCGGGATCGACTGGGGCGACGCCCCGAGAGTTGCGGGAGAAGCCAGGAGAAGCGGAGCTCGCGTGACCGATGCGGGGCCAAGACGCGCGACGTCACAAACGCCGCGTCGCGCCGTTTGTGACGTCGCGCGCCTTGGCCTCGCCAAACGAGCTGACGCGCGCCGTTTGCGACGTCGCGCGTCAGCGATTGGTCGCTGACGCGCCGCTTGTGGAACGCGTCGCGTCTCCGCGGTAGTCGACCGCGCCGCCCCCCTACGGGGTTGCGCCCCGGCTCCCCCGGCGTCCGTCCTTCGGCATGCGGGCCGCTCGTTGCCGGCTGTGCGGTCTCCGTCGGGTGATAGCAGAGGCCGCCACGCACGTACTCCCGTTCCGTTGGTGTTCGGTTACCGAACGGAAGCTCGAACTCGCTCGCGAGAGCGGCATTGCCGTCCATGTTGACAAATTCGGCGAAACGACCGCGCCACCGCGCTGCTATAACCCACCGCTGTAACCAGAGTCTCGACGCCCTAAATGCTACCGGTACCGACAATTCACGTGTGACATCACTCCTACGTCACCTCCGTTTTCGGAGGCCCAAAAACGAGAAACGCAGATAGTTGAGTTTCGGTTTCTTCAGTTCTTTCGTAGGTATAGAAATATGCGTCACAAATGTCTATAAAAATTTAGGCAGTATGCCAGGTTCCCAAGAAGCCTAAAAACACAATTTAAACAAATTAAATTAAATCGCCTTCATTGTCCCTTTAAAGCGCATGCTCAGAACAAGCCTTCACATCATTAGGCTGCTGGAAGACCGGCACTCTTGATTGTCTGGAACGCGTCGTTGCAAAAGAACTGTGGAAGTCTCGCCGTCAGCACGCGCTCAGCATTCGCGCACACAAATATGGCCGCCAGTGAATGCTCCCTATACAGACGTCGCTCGTTCGGCGGAAGGAACGCTCCAAAGCACCGACCTCGTGCCCTCGTGCTTGTGGCATTGACTGCAGGAGGTCACTGAACGCGCATGGTGCACACTACGAGCCCTAGCACGAGCCTCTCGCTTGAACGTCTGTCATGGTCGCTCGTGATATCATGCGAACGCGAACAGTTTTATTATTTCCAGAATTGCACGCTGCGCTGTTCCTGCTCGTTGTTCAGTTGGTCTCACTAAGCCCGCGCAGTACAGCCAAAGCCACAGGGGGAGACAACGTGCCCCAAGCTTTAGAAGAGGAGGGAAAGGAGGATCAAGAGATAGGGATTTCCAGCCTTTCTCCCCTGCTCCTCCTCTTGAACAGGTTGGCATACGCTTTCTTTTTCGTAGTTTCGCTGTACTGCATGGTTCTAGTGGGACGGAATATAAGCAGGAACGTCGAAACAGGAGGATGGGTAGGGGGTCGATACACCCCCCCCCCCCTCAGGTATCTCTAAAGAGCTGGCAAGGGGCATAAAGGGGTATATTAAAAGTTCGTAGGGATATCCCCCTTCTTCACCATTATCACATCTCCCCTTCCCCCCTTCCCTCTTTCTCTCCCGAAGAATTTCTAGGCACTTTCTGATCCCTATTTTTGTGTGTGTGTGTGTTTGTGTTGGTTTAGTTCTTTGTTATTTCCCTTTCCCCGTTTTTTTTTTTTTCGCCATCCCCCGTCGCCTTTTCATTTCTCAAACACTACCGACGTCATGAGTCTCATTACATACACCGCCTCTGCGTGACCCCGGTAGCGTTGTTGACAGTGGCGGTCGATGAGCTCTAAAGCCGCGTACACCGCGCACGGCCGCCACAATAACACAAAGTTCAATCTTCGCCTCAATTCCGAAGCGAAGATTTTGGCCTCATATAGAACTCCTTCCCAAAGTTGTGAAACGTCGCATTGTCGTCGTCAAATAACTTCCACAAACGACGATCTTGCGCCGAGAAAGTTTAGAATATTGAAAGCCCGCCTATTATAGGGACAATCTATACAGCAATGACTCTAACGAGTCGTCAGGATTTATAGGGACACGCGGGCGCGACGTCATCAGTGCAGTCGTATAATCGAATGGCCATTACGGTGTTGCTCGCGCTCGCTCAGAATGAAGCTCGCTGTGACTTTGTGTTTCACAATCTCGCTGGAATTTGAGCACCAAGAGAGTTTGAATGATTGACACCATCGCGCCGCGTGACGCCATCGTCGCGAGAGTCCAATCAGCACGCTCTGCGAACTTTGGCCCCAACTTTGTGTTTGACGAGTTTAGTTCTGAGTTGAGAGGATGAACGATGGGCATATTTCTGAACTTTTACTTGGCGACTGCCATTACTTAGAAAGAAAAAAACACAACTAAGGCGAGTTTATTCGGTTATTAACGCTAGGAAAAGAGATTCCACGCATCACACAAACTACATGGTGTTTGCTGGAGACATGGGGACAGCATTAGCTGCAGGCACGCCTCACGCATGGCTGCTTCTTAGATATCTACGCTTTGAACACGTCTGAATTGACAGTTTCGCTATGATGACCAATCGAACACGGCCCTCAGACAGGAAAACAGACACATCAGAGCGTGTCTGTAGGCTGTCGTTTGTACGATGTACTATAAGCGGTCTGTCTTCGCCTAAAACCCTTGCCTAGGGGAGTTTACACAGCGTCCCCTATAGCCTGTTTTCAGAACAAATTACGAGGTGCCGGGAATTCTAAGGACATAATGAGGACATGTGCTTGCTTCCCCTCGAAGTTCCCATCTGTTTCGGTGGTTCGTCTTCAAGTACCGAGAAGCATAGGTTCCCCCACACGCCTTTTCGATTCAGTTTTTTTTTCTTTTTCCCTTGTGGTCCTGGTCGGAGTATCTATATGTACACTTTAACGAACAAACGACTGCTGGAGTATAGAGCTTCAAGTGTGAGCATAAAAGGGTAGTCACTAATTGAGAACTGGGTTCCGCCAAAAACACACACACAGATTGAAGGCGCATTTTTCTAATTTCTCCTTGTTTTTTTCGCGAATCACCAGGCGGGGGTCAATATTGACCGGCGCCAGCCGGCAACATCGAGTGCTGCCCCATGGTGTATAGCCATCGCTCCGGCCCTGGAAACTGAGTTGCGTCGCCCCAGGCAGTTTTTGTCTCTTGGGTCGGTAAATGGGATTATCGAGAACACTACGGAGATTATTCTTCGAGTTTTGCGAGAACGGAAGAGTGCTTATCGCACTGCTTTTCGGTTCCTCGTACATAGGAAGGGTAAACACTGGGAAAAGGGACATAAGTGTTTGATAAAAGGACTTAAAGATATGATGTTTGGGTTGCCGAAGCCCTCGACACTGTAGGGGCTATTCACTGGCGGCCATAGCTGAGTGCACGGCTGCTCCCTGTGTATTTGCAACGCACATTCCACACCGTCCAGGGTGCCGGTCTTGGGAACATTTAAGTGTGTGCTCGGTATGAGCATGCCCAGTACGCAGAGCACTTAGATATGGCGTCCAGGAAATACCTCTACGGACCCCTTCAAAAATTACGCCCCCTTAAGCTCTCTCTGAAAATACGGGAAAACGGTGCGCGCTAAAGGCACCACAGAAACGGAGTCCATCATTTGTGCCAGGCCTCTTGGAAGTGAGTATTACATCCGTTATAGACCTGCCAGCTTCTTTGAGTTTTCTGCTCCCGCCGCTGCGCAGTGTTTTCAAGATCGACCATAGGAGTGCGTAATTCACAGGGGATGGCTGGGATGGCTAGAGTTCCTGTATCGCTCCCTATGGGAGCCAGAGTTGCGCGTCTGTTTTCCACGTGCCGCCGCGCCGCTATTCGCCAAGATCCGATCATGTGAAGAGCCGGATCAAGTGCTGTGCAGGAAAGTAGACTTTGTACGCGCCCTCGCCGTCGTACCCCTTCTTCTGAGCGAACGTGCGGCGCCGCTATTCGCCGAAGTACGTCGCGTGAGAAGCGGGATCAACATGCCGTGCAGGAAAGACGGCGCTACGGAGATGAACGCGCAACTCTTGCTCCCGTAGGGAGCCTATACAGGAACTCTAGGGATGGCCAGAGCCGTACATTGGGCGAGTCTGGCCAGTGGGTGTGGTGACGAAGGCGCCGGAGAGGAGAAAAGTGAAGGAAAGGGAGGAGAGCGCCGAAGAAGCGAGAGAGAAAGAAGGGAGCAAAGAGGAGAGGACCGCCATTTTGACGCAACACGCTGTAGGTGCCGAGCACTGTTGAGGATGCACGTCGTCTGCTACGGGCTTATTTCTTTTTCGCCTGAATAAAAGTTTGTGTTCAAACTTGAAGAAACCTCATTCATTAGCGTTTTAAGCCACCGAGAAATACCAAAATATCATTTCCTTGCCGGAGCCTGCCAAATAAAAGGAAATAACCGTAATTTGGATGTCGATCCCATGCATTCCGCCGGACGAATGAATGAAAACGGCGGCTCTCCCCGCTCAGCTGGGAGCAGCCGTGAGATCACGCGCATGCGCTCACGCTTCTCGATCTGCGCCGCGAGCTGATTGGCTCAATCGGGAGGGGGACGTTACGGCGTCGACGACACAGACTGGCCAAACTCTCCCCATACACGGCTCTGGGGATGGCGGGTCCCGTGCTTTTTATTGTCGCTCCGCTGTCAATGGGCCGAGAAACTGAGGGAAAGGAGGAGGCGAGAAAGGACTTCGGAACGCCGGGCTCTGATTGGAAGGACTAGGGGGTAGACACAAAGGTAGCAGCCTTTGTCTCCATTGCGCTCGTCGAACGCGTTAGAACGCGGAATGCCAGCGCCTGGCGTTTAAACCGATAGGAACGACGAAGAACAATACAAGAAGCTTAAATAATGTTAGTAACGAATCACGTTCCTGCGCTCTCATGTATACGACAGCATAGCGCATCAAATTAAGAGGGAACCAATCGCACGCGTCGAGTCCCTCTGCTCCTTTTTCTCTTCTACCCATCTTGATTCGAAGCGCTGCGGTCGCATTCATTATCCGCGACTGGTAACTAACTATACACGCAGTCACACACTCTACACAAAAAAAGAAAGTATGTGGATTTACTTTCCTGCAGAATACGAAGTCCGTCAATCACGACGTAGTACAAGAGAAGAATCCCGACGAACGGCGGAGCTCAGGGTACGGCACAGTGACAATGCGCGTAACATTTCACTCGCTCTTCGACGGGAACACGG
>JAZHYW010064339.1:0-64991 GCA_037355805.1 Ixodes ricinus
GATGTATTGCGTGTTTGAAGCTCCTCTGACAGCTACACAGGAGGAGAGATGGCTTGAGAGTTGTGCGCTGTTTCTGTTGCCTGTATCTTGTCCTGGTGGTGGCTCTCTTCTGCCATGAATCCGTAAATACAATATGAAATATAAAAGAAAATAAATTATAATTGCAGTCGTAAAGTAATGTAACGCAATCTTACATATAGGGTCTGCGCGCTTCGGTTTCTTTTCTTTCAAAATTCGGCGTACTTTTTTCGGTGTTTATTTTAAAATTCAATTTTCGGTTTTTTTTCGGCGTATATTTATGCCCACAAAAGTTTATCGGCTTTTTTCGGTGAATATAAAATAAACACCAACGGACACCGGATCAAACGATCCTTGTAGCTCTGATGTTTGTGATCACTCAAAGAATAACGGCACAGATACACTGAAAAAGAAATGGACACTTTATTTGCAAATGTGTGCAACTGTAATAGAAACAAGGAAAAAAAACAGAGAAGTACAAACAAGTCAGACATGAAGCCTATGCCCAAAAAACATAGAACTTCACCTTCTGTACATCGGGATTACGTGATCTTATTATAGTACACACACCTGTACTTTCCCAGGTTCTCTTCGTTGATCCGCACTCTTTCTTTTCTGTTAATATGACCCTGAGCTTCGAGAATGCCCTCTCAACGCTAACACTGGACACTGGCAGGCTGAGGAGATGAAGCGCTGCCTGAGCCAAAATCGGCCAATCAACCAATTGTGACCGCCAAAAGAGACACGGTGCGACGTTTTGAAGCACAACACAACATGCAGAGCTTGCATCCAGTCTTCCTTACAACGAGTTTGAAAACACGCTCGTACCTGGCGAAGTCATGGGACATTTCGGACTTCACGTTCCGATCGATGATGCGCACATTAAACCAAAACGTCGTGATGGCGTCCGTGTATCCCATACATTCGGACACGTTTCGATAGAAACTGTCGTTCCACTTTTTCGCCACGGCTCTGCGGTACGACTGGAAGGTCAAAGTGACCTTTTCCGGTTAAAACTGAATTTTAGATAATGAATTCGACGTACTTTTATCGGTTTTTATCGGTTTAAATCGAAAATGCCGAACCTAAAAACTGACCTTTTTCGGTTAAAACCGAATTTCCGAAAATGGATTCGGCGTACTTTTATCGGTTTTTATCGGTTTAAACCGAAAACTCCGAACCCTACTTATATAACACAGTTTCCACTCAGTAAATCGGACTCAAATTTTGCAATTATCAAAACTGAAATAATTCCGAAAGAAAAAAAAAGCAATTTTTCTACCATTTAACAAAAAAAAAAAACGAAAAGAAAACAAGGAAGTTTGAAGTTTTTTGCTTGTCGTCCCAAAGTTTAGGTGAGTATGCAATCGCCTCATGCGTTTCTTTACGCGGCCGACGTCGTCAACAAGCGAGTTTCGGCGGTTTCGGCGTGACATGGTAAACAATGGAAGCTGTGGCCTCGGTGAACTCGATTGGAGAGTGGGGATAAGGCACGTTAGGACTCAACTTCAGAGTGGACATCGCGTTGACACCAATAAAGAACATTTATCGAACTCCATAGTGACCCTGAGATGTAGAAACAATAACAAAAAACGGACAGAACAACGAAGTCTGTTACACAGATTTCTGAATGTCATTCACGAGCTTGCCTGCTTTTTTTTACCTTTCTTCACTTATCGAACTCGTTTTTGTGCGCACCCTTAGTATAAAAAGCTTTACTTCCAATATATCTTGACAGAATTTGGGAAAATAAATACAGAAAGTACCTCTGAAGTACCTGTACCTAAATACATTTTTAAACGAGTATCCAGGTACCCTTTTGCTATAAATAACTGTAACTGTATCTTGGTAAATTTTTGAAGTAACTTTTACAACCCTGTATACGTGTATTTGTTTATGACTAGGCTTCGAAAAACATGACGTCATGCCCTCTCCATTTTTTCTAACCTCCTTCTAGATTCCTAAACTTCGCTCGTCGCCCGGGAGTCGCTCACATGCGGTCTTTAGCACTGCGCCTCGTCGCTCACCAGAAACAAAAAATGATATTGTGTTTGACGTTGGTTGCATTGGAACGAGTTACAGCAGACAACTCATGCGTTGGGTAGAAAGTGTCGCGCGAACGAGCTGTCCCTAATTTGCGTGCGCGGCCCGAGAAAAAGTGCCGCCAGTCCTGTCCTACAAAGACGCTCCGCTCGGGTTCATTCAGTATGCATCGGTGCATCGAAAACGGCACCGAGCAGGGAGAGTCCGTGCGCTTCAGCTGGGCACGTTCAGTGTACTCAGCGTGGTTTCAGACCTCAACGTCGCCTGTTCAGTTTTCGCGAAACACTAAGAGAGCGCGGCTCGCCCCATTGGACGCGGATTACGCGCCCTGCTGCTGTCGCTCGCCGTCATACAAACACCCGCAAGCGAGGTAACAACCCATAGAGATCATACATACTAACTCTAGAGGAAAAGGTCCGCCATTTTCCCAAGCATTCTGGCTGCCGCAAGCGGCGGAGCATGCAGGCAGACCTTCGGGGTCCCACACATGGTTACCAACTGCCTTCGATTGGCTGTGTTCCGAGATTTTGAAGACGCGAAGGAAAAAACGTCCGACTCCGTGTTTGTACAAAACGGTTCTGCGGTTTTATTATCCGTCTGAAGGCGACTGCGCCACTGTACCGACTGCGCGCGGAGGGAAAAACCTGACCCTCGGGCACGGCCGGCGCGCCGAGCTGTTTTCTCGCACGCACGCCGGAGAACCAGATGGAGCGCGCTAGGGTGCCTCGGCGTTTCAGATAAAATATATGGCGGAGGCCGCCACAATATCATCAGAGCAGTTTCATGAACTTCAACAATCTACGAACTTACCGGTGGAAAGATATTCGCGTTCTCTTCGAAGCTTTTTTTGCATAGCGCGCAGATGCGCAGATGTACGGCCTCCCGTCAACACTAAACTAAACCAGATAACCGGCTTCGCGGGTGGCCGCGCGTGGCCGCACCCCAGGAATACGAAACCGCGCAACCACCAGATTTCTGAGATTTCGACAGAAGGGAAATTAATGCACCGTAGTGAGTATACTGCTCTTTATAAGCGTTAGAACAGCTCAGAATTTAGCTTACAACGTTAAAGTATCACTGTTTATATTGCTGAGAGTTTTCAGTCTTCGCGATTACCATTGCGACTGTCGTCCTTCAGCTGGCAACATTGGTTTCATTCTTTCGTGTTCTGTTGCTCTCTTTCACGATCTTTCACTCGGGACCCAGGATGTCGGCGCACAGGATTTTCCACTCCTCCTCACCCACCTTTATCCCCATGTAACAACCAGAGTGCGGGCGCAGCCCAAAAATACAGGCCGGCAATGACGATGATGATGATGCGGACTGGTGAGCGTGCCGGCTGGTGGCGGCTCGGGTAACTGACGCGCTGAAATCGCTCTGGTAGCGGACAGCAGGTTCGTCTGCTTCTGTTGCAAGGGGTGCGGTGACGTCACAAAGACGCCGAGCTCTGATTGGCTCTGATTGAAGGATAGTGGGTAAACCTCAAGGCAGGTTGCTTTGAGGTGTACCCACTATCTTTCAATCGGAGCCAATCAGGGCTTGGTGTTTTGACGTTACCACAACCCCTGCAAAAGAAGCAGACGAACTTGCGCTCCAGATACACACCCGTCCGCGAGACTACGTATCTATCGATACTGGCATCTATTTCCTCGTCTTTTAGGCGCCTTGTGGTTTTACGAATAGCCTCACAGTTACGCGAATCTCCCAAGTTAGAAATAAGGAAAGGCGAGGAAGGCAAAGACGTTTTCCCGACTGGATCAACGCAGGCTGCCGGTTGTGAAAACGTCTTGACCATGCGCGTGTTTTGAGTGCCTTCCCTTATTTCTAATTACAGTTACCCACAATTGCTCTCCTCAAGTATTGAGGTCGACTTTGTCGAGAGCTTACGGAACGATGCGACGACGCCAGTTGATTCGGTAACGCTACACCCCGCAGAAGGGACAGACGCTGACAACTTCAGAAACGGACAGGCCATGGCGACCCCTGAAGATCCCGCCATTGCTCCATAGTTAGTGGGGCCATAGCATTAACCGGTAAGAACGCAGCAGAAGGAATCAAAGATGCATGAAGCACGAACGCGTGAATTCACGCCCTGCGTTTCTGAAACTGCCGCTGACCATAGCCTCCTGTATGCTCACAGAGCCTGGAAGCTCGACGACGGAGCCGTAGAGTGCCCGGTCGCAGATTTTGGAGCGCGAGGATCCGGTAGCACAGAGGATCAAAAAGTCGATTTCTCGGGGAACCTGGACGTCAGCGCACGGCGTTTGCAGCGGCGAGGACCCGAAACACACTTGTTCGCTCGGGAGAAGTGTGTTTCGGCGTCTCGCCGCAGCGGGGCGCCAGTCACATGGCTCTCCTCTCCATCCGTTGTCTGCCGCTCCACCTTTTCCATTTCGGCGGCCGCTTCTCGTGGCGATCTGCCAGGCTTTATCAGTATATAGGAGGCTATGCGCAGACTGTAGACGTTTGCAAGTACGGCCTCTGGGCGCCGCCATCTTGCTGCTGGTGTGGGTACATCGTCTGATAGTTAGTAAGCGTATTGCTGAGGCCGTGGGTGCGCCTCGGCAATGCTTGGCTATCAGACGATCTGCCCATACCAGCAGCAAGATGGCGGTGCCCAGAGGTCGTATACTTGCAAACGCCTGCAGACAGCCCCGATCGTTATTCAATACGGAGGAACTTGGAGGTGGCCTATTCGCCGGAACTGCATACGACGCTTTAGGATTGAACGAGTTAAAAAAAAAAAGTCGTGGTTAAAGAAAATTAAATAAATCAAATTTATTTGATTTAAATCACTAGCTAGAAGGAAAAGAAAAGTGATTTTGCGTAAATTATTTGTATTTTAAACATAGAAGATTGATCGACCTATCCGTTTGGGCAATAGAAACAACTCGGAAGAAAACAATTTCTGTAAATTAAACTTTTAATGGACAGTTTAATAAACAACTTTTCTTCTTCCCTGCTATACTAAAACAAATTCAGCTCGATTATTTTTATTTATCTTTGTAAAAAGGTTTTATTTGGTATTTCTTTCACGTTTTGACTGGCTTGCAATATGTCATTATATTTTCTTATCATTTCTTTTTTCCACGTTCTAATGTTCTTGCAATAGAACGTTGCATAATGGATGAACGAAGTCGTAAGTAGAGAAAAAAAAAAGCTCAACGGTCAGATGTGCTCAGAAGAGCACCGCTTTTTGTTGGTGTTCAGCCCTCTATAAATCTTCCTTGCCTTATGATTTTTTTACTTAAATATAAATGCACATGGAAAGAAAAAAATGACAGACAAATGGCACCTAAGAAGTAAGCCAAACATTTATATATTTATTCGTGCATTCATTTCTCTACCCAAGAACAGCACATCATGTTTTTAGATGGCGCACTTTCAAACTTGCAAAATTTTACTTGAGGCTCAGTATCTATAAATCCTAGGCGGCCTCGAAAGAAAATTCATCAAGCGGAGAATGTACCATTTTCTTCCTGAAAATCACGGTGGTCCGCGCACTCACCGCATCACATTTTATGAATTTGCCTTTCTGAAGATTTTTGATTTCATAGGGATTATATTTTAATGGTTTGTGCTCTCCACGAAACACTAAGCACAAGTTCGGCTGAAACGTCTTATCTCCTCCAGGCTCCTTGCCCCGCAAAGCCCTATACAAAAACAAAAACGTTATCGTTCAATTTTTAATTTTTTTTTAATGTTTGCTTAGTTATTGTCAGTGTCTCTGGAGTTGTAACTCTTGGATTTTTTTGAAGAGGCAAGTTCTGAAAGATAATGGCTTTTGCAATCTAAAGAGCTCTCGCAACACAGCTTGCCTTTCCGTTTTATTCGTGGTAGAATTAGGACGGATTACCATATGCTACTCTGCAGAGAAGCGAGCCTCTCCTTTTATATTTCAACAGTGGATACGCTTGTCCCTGCAAAACAATACTTTAATTTTTGTTTCGTTTCTTTTATTCTGGAGTTGTTTTCGCTCGTGATCTTCCAAAGTAAATATTTGCTCAGCTTTAGAACGTCTTATTATTTAAAACTGTGACGCTCTTCATAGCTCTGTTTTGCAACCTAAAAACGAATATGTGATTTATGACCCAAGGCTGTTATTTTTGTATTTTTCAAGACATGTCAAGTATCCTGGGTAGATTTCAGCGGCACCGAAATAAACGATCTAACTGTTCGCCGCCATCTCCAATAAGCCTTAAATTTCAAAACATTTTTTTATCGCTTCAGAGGGTATCAGCGTTTCATCATTTTGGAAGACTAAGCGACAGCCTGTGTTAAGTTAAAAGGTATTGCTGGACCGATAAGTGCTACTTTTATTGCGTGTTTCCTTTGACAAAATACGTTTTCAGGCCTTATTATTACAATCGACGGTAATGAATGCATCGCTTTTCCTTAAAGAGGCGGTTCGACGATTTTTGTGCTTTGCATAAATATTACTTAGAACGAATCCATGGCTTTCGTAACCCTTGAAACACGTGTTGGTTTTTCTCCATATTAAAAAGTAGCCAGGAAAAAAATGAAATAAAAAACGAGCCCCCGGGTTTCCCCTCAACTCGATGCTAGAGTAAGCGGCCACGTGAACGAGATTCGATTTTATAGCCGCCACTGTTGATCAAAGCCATCCGCTGTGGGTGGCAAAACACAGGACACTCGCTGAGTTCCTGACATTGGCTGTGTTCACATGGGCTTCATTTACATGGATGAGACCGTAGCGCATCGAGTCGAGATTTGACTATTTTGATTGATAGCAGATGGGTAGAAGTAGAAGAAGAGGTAGGAAGACAGGCTTTGTGCGATTGGTCCCTGACCTATTCGAATCGCTACGATCGCATTCATGTAAACGTAGCCATTGTTAGGGTTCGGCTATTTTCGTCATTGAAGCGATTGGGCACGAGTCACTACCCGGATGCTTGTCGAGCTATTGTTTATCGTGAGCACAAATGGAGTGCTCACACAATGGTCGGGTCAAGTCAATGAGCCGCATTCAAATATCGTCACTGGGGGACCATATATCATCACTGGAGACACTGCGAACTCCAAACTACGTCGTCAAGTTTTGCAAAGAAGAGATTGAAAGAAAACGCTGAATTTTATTCGTAAAATTACCCCGTAAAATAATATATTTTTATTTTTTATGGCGTTGCGTGCGAGCATATTGAGAGCCCCGCTAGTACCGTGTAAAGTGAAAAATGTTCAACCGAATGTTGTTACACCGCTCCTTTAACATTCGATGTGGTCTTCCTGTTATTTAATGTTTATATTAATGATATTGCAAATATAAACCAGTAAGTAGAATGCATACTATGCGCTCATGATGTCGATTTCTCGTAGAAACAAGTGTGAAATAAATAATAGCAGACGCAAACGATGCCCTATAGCCACTCCCTTATACGGTCTAACAACAATGGGCTTAAAGATAACATCCGATAAACACAACCTATTGTTTTTCGAGCCATAAACACAGCTCCGCCTATTAATCATAATCTTACTCTATAGGTTTTATACCGATTGAGTTAATTAAACAAGGTATAAAACGCACGGAATATTTTTTTCTGGATATTATTTGTGGAGTGATTATGTTGGTTATCTCGTTAACTTCAAGGATGGTAGGAGTTATTTCCCACTGCAGCGATTCGTTCCTAGTCAGTGTTAAATCACAAATTCACTAGTCCCTCTTTCAGTCCTAAATCGATTATTATCATCTTCTTTTGGTATAAACTACTCAAGCAAGCGTGCAAAAACTTGCACTCCTAAAAATATAGTTCCTTACATTGCGAATAGGTGCTATCTCTTTCGCACCAAACGTCTGTTTATTAAATATAAAATAATTAATGTTGAAAACATGTATGACGATAAATTGTTGCACAGCTTCCGCTTTTCATGTCCTGAGCATAATGTTTCTTTCCTATGTAAGATCTCGAAACTCCCCGAACACCCTTTCGGAAAAATAGATAATATCACGAGCTCGTACTAACTATTCTAACCAGTCAATTACACATCGTTTAACTTCATTACTCACACTTTTCTTTTCATTCGTAATATCAGAAGAAAGTCACTACTGATGCATTTTTGTATTTTTTTAGTAAAGAAAAAGAGAAACGAACTTTTGCATTCCCTTTTAGATTTATTTTGCTTTTCGTGTAAGGATGTCAGAAGTTGTTAGTATGCAAAGTTTGTTTCGCGTAATTTTCATTTTGTATATATTGATATTTTCTCCTTCTTTTACATTTATTTTATCTTCATATATTGCTGTTAGAAGTTGTGTGCATACAATTTTTGTTTCATGATTTTCTCTTCGTATATAGTTGTACTTTTGTTTTTGCCAAAGTTGTGTGTACTGAAGTTTTTTGTTTGTTTTGCTTTGTATAGTGCTGCTAGAAGTCGAAAGTATATGCTTTTCATTCTTTTATTACTTAATATTCGTATTCTTTTTTTTGGGGGGGGGTATGTAGTTTTCTTTCTGTATCCTACAATGGATGTCCTGCTGACAAATTTTATTCGGGTCCCAAACCATGCCAAGCTGCCTCGGAAGCTTTCATTGTGTTCCATTGGCTTCAAGGCCGCGAATAAAATGACTGATTGATTGGTTGATCGATTGAAAACTTTGACCTGAGATCACCGCTTATTGCAACACCGAAACGATAACGAAAGTGTCGTATAAATGTCCAACTCATCCTTTTGTAAGGTTTCCCCGATACAAAACGTAGTTTAGAGAAATATACGTTTCGCGAATCTGAAAGCGTAAGTACTCGATATTAATCAAACTAAACAAACCGCGTTTCTTTTTTTTTTTTTCAAGTTTGGCGGGACAATAGCAGCAACGACAGCGAATGCGCACTAACTTTCCAGTGTTTGTTTCCTGTTGTTTACTTTTATTTCTGACAGTCATCTCGACTGACACTTAACGTCCGCCCATTCGTTGTACCCTGGCGGGTATATTGCTTTCGGAGGCACTCCGGCCAGCGTACCATCAAGAGCTAACGGAAAATGACAGTTTAGTGTCCGTGATTCAGTTACTGTATTTCGGAAAAAGTCAGCGCAGTTTGTTCGTCTTGTTTTGGGATGCCGCTGCGCTTGTACGTACCGCATTTTCCTACAATCTTCCTCTTGTTTCTGTTTCCTTTGGGCTCTTAGCAGTTCGTTTATTATAGGCTTTGCTTTATTTCGTTTGAAGCTTTTCGTGCTCTTTAGTAAAAACCTCTGTGATTTTGAGCTTGGCACTGGTCGCCTCGAGTGAAAGGGGCAATCTATTTTAGGCGAAAGTATCCGTTTATCCTAACGGTGACCCTCGGCAAACAATAATACTTCATTACTTCACATGAGTCAGCAGAATATGCCGTCCGTACACCATCTAAAGCTGCTTTTTTTTTTTTTGCAGAGTCGCGTATTTTTTATTTATTAAAAATGTCCAAAGTCATTCCGAGAACAAAGGAGCAAGAAAAACAAATCTTTGCAAAAATATCCTATGGCAGAACACAAGCCGAAAGTGTTTATCTAGCGGCCGTGGTTTGAAATCGAAGTCGCTCACATTGTTGCCACGTCGCTGGAGTTAAACTTCAATAACTCTAAACGCTTCACCATAATGGTTCGGTTACGGGCGTGGTCTATGGCTGAACAAACGTTTATAGCTTGCGCCTGCTGACCTGCTGCTCACCGAAATAGGTTCCAAAAGGTATACCGTAGTCTTCGTGGTATTCTCACTATTCTGACGCCACATTTTTCTCATTTTGGTCCTGAACGTGCGTAATTCAATCTGCTGATTACATTTAGTTCGCGTCGTAGCCGCGGTGGATTGGGCGGCTCTGATGGCGGCGTCACCGCTGCCGTGACCGCAATCTTATTCCTGCTATTAGAGAGTTTTAGGGAATCGTTTTTTCCCATCCGATACGGTTCCCTAAAACTCCCTACTAGGGAGTTTTAGGGAATTGTCTTTGCACGTCCGATACAGTACCATGGGTCTTCCGGTATGAACTGCGCATGTGCGAGTCTTCTGCGGTTGCACATGCGCCGTTCGTACCGGAGGGCCCCTCGTACCGTATCGGATGCGCAAAACGGTTCCCTACAACTCCCTAGTAGGGAGTTTTAGGGAAGCGGATGCCGGAGGGCCCATCGTACCGCACCGGATTGGCCAAAACAGTTCCCTAAAAATCTCTATTAACTTTCTTTATACGGTTTCGGGGAACTATGGACATTCTAGGAGCCGTGTATACAGAGAGTTCGGGCAACAGGAGCCATGTAAAGTATAGCCGTGTCTCGAAGAACTTTAGTACCCAGGTTTCAAACCCGTCACAGAGACTTATCTGCTAAAGACCACTGAATTGCGCATATATTCGGTGTCGAAAAGTGGGATATGAAGCAAACGAAACCACTCTGCAAGCCACTTAATATTTGGCTTGCAGAATTTCGCTGAGCGATTAAACCCTTTGTACTTTGTTGCTACCATAAACAAAAATATAGACGTAACTTCAAAAGTAATTTGCAACTTTTTTGCGGTAGTTGGTAATTCACTCAATTACTTTTCATTCGAGTAATTTCTACTCTACTCAGATTACTTTTGAGGCCAATACTCAGTAACTTAACCTAATTACTTTTTTTAGTAACTTGTAGTACATGTCTGCAATAGATAGGTCCAGAGAGCCTAGATTTAGAGAGAGAGAGAGCGACTCGGACTATGAAGAGTGTTTGCAATTCATTGACGGACACCTCCTGAACAGATTGTTTCCTCTTGCGCATGCGCGGGTTGTCGCGGGATGAGGAAAACGGCGGGACCGAGGGGCTGGGCAAAGTCCGGAGTCGCTCGTCCCCCTCGCACCTCGTTTTGCAAGGGTGATTCGTAAAGCACGTGACCACAATCGACCAGCGGGAAACACTCGGAAATGTAGGCACACTGGATTGCGCCGAATAAAGCGGATCGTGAGTAAACATCGGTTGCTGCGCAATCTACTCTGTGCTTTTTTTTTTCTTCTTTTTTTTTCTCGCTTACTGGAGGTATATTTTACGCAAAATTGTAAGCGCAATGTGTGTTTATTTTTTTTCCTTTGGGACGGGGTGTGTAGTTGAGCGAGTCGGTGCACAACAAAGATATATTTTATTATTATATATTTTATATTTTATTCTTGTCGATTTTGTATATCTTGAAAAAAATATAGGAATGCATTGTGACGCGAACAGAAAAATAAAATAAGAACCAATAAAAGAGCGCAAAAAGAACGCGGGGACAAGTGGATCAGTGTTTGTGCGTGTTTTCCACTCTTGCTTGTGTTTTTTTTTGCACTGTTCTCTTTTTAAAAATTTTCTCGTCTACAAGGTATACTTCAAATACAAATAAACCCAAAAAATGAACGATTGAAATATAATGAATCCTTGACTTTAAGCCTTTGTAGGCGGTAGGCGCATAATTTGACTCCGGCGCTTCGTGCTGTACCTTGAACTTCCGTATTCTGCACATGCTGCCATATTGGATGGAATACCTCATGAGAAAAGAGAATGCGCGAGCATGGTTATATTAAAAAAAACTTTTTTGGGAAACATTTATGTCGTCTTTAATAATGTGAAAGCCTGTCAACCTCGACTGAACATCGATCTCTTGAGCCACCCTCCAGGGACACGGCACACGCGTACCTAAGGTCGGCCGATCTGAACTGGACCTGACAAGTTATTGCGTGTGTGACGTGATATTAAAGTTACATTGATGTGATATTAACGTGGGGATCACTTTACCTCAAAGCGACCCGAGGCCAGCACCGTAAAGATAAGCGTAAATATCATTAGTTCTAGCGGTAAGCAATTGTGAGAAAGTGATCGCTGCGCAAAATTCAAGACGCGGACTTCGCCGCAGACATCGTGACAGAATCATCAGCAGACACGCCTCACGAATGTTCAAAGCGCGTTTGCTTCGTACAGACGCATGTTTCTAACATGTTTGCAGACAGTGTTTGTGTGACCAATACGTGCAACGAAAGAAACATGCCTGAGACAGCGTGTGCGGACTGTCCTTTTGCATGGCGTGTATTAGGTTGCGTGAAGGCGTCCTTTGAGGGAAGGTTCGCGTACCCTGTGGGTCCCTGGACTGTCGGTGTATCTCCCAGAAGATCCGGGAGTAGCAGACGACGATGGCGGCCAGGGGAAGGCCGTACAGGGCGAGCAGGCAGAACAGGTTGTACAGGCGCTCGTGCCACGGCGACGGGAACGAGGCGAAGGTGACGCACTGCTCGAAGGCCTGGAACTCCGGGTGCGCCATGACGTGGAAGATGAAGGCCTGCCGAGGAAAGGAAAACAAAAAGACACAGACGTCACGTCAACACTTAGCGAAAGGAAAGAATAACGACTTGCAATCCACCTAAAGACGTAAGAAAAAATAAAGCGATTTCACGCTATTTGCATTTGTCCAATACGTTTCAAATGTTGCTTTTTTTTTCTTTTTACAAATTGGTAATACAGTGCGCCTTAAACAAGGCCAGTGATAGCCGGCAAACCAGACGAGCGCTAAATATCAACTGAACGTTTATTGAAACTACGCGCAACGGGGAAGATAACCACACACTCACTGTCAACACTTTCTCAAAAATGCGCTCTTTCATTCTGTGTGCGTAAATAAACCGTAAGTACTACTACTACTACTACTACAACTACTACTACTACTACTAATATAATATTAAATAATACAAGAAAATTAATATTTAATGCAAGTGCTTCAAATACAACTATACACTATCGGAACCGTCAAAGCCCTCAAGGCTTGTAGGACTGGTTCCCTAGAAATTACTTAAGGCAGACTCAAAGCAAGATAGTATAAAACTTTTAGAGAACTTGAACGTGTGACAGGGAAATATATACAAACAGGGGAGTAGTGCACAGCGCACAAGAAGTCACATCAAGTAGAAAACAAAATGAAAACCAAATATTATCGGCACTTCAAAAAAAAAAAAGGATGTCTAGGCAAATAGTCTTCAATTTGCGCTTCAAAGCTCCGCGAGATCTTACATCGAGGAGCACAGAGGGGAGGTTGTTAAAAATACGGGATTCATTGTAAAGGCGAACGCATTTTTCAAAATGTCCTTTGATGCACGGCGTTTGGATATGGTCTCACATCTCGAAGGGCGCAACAAACAATGTTGGGGGTCTTAAAGGGACACATGCAAAGAAAAAAAACATTTTTTTAAATAGCCTAGATGGAAAGTATATGCTATAAAAAGAATTTACAAAGAAGAAAGAAAAATTTTAGAGCTATATTTACAGCGCAAAACGAATTTGTAGCTGGCGCCCGCGGAGTCGCCACTGGTCATGTGGTAGACCTGTACGTCGCCGCCGCCGCACGCTGAGTGTTTTGCGCCGCCGCTTCAACGCGTTTCTCCACACGCCGTCGCCGCCGCCGCACAAGTTCGTCTGTTTCAGGCGCCGCCGCCGTCATCAGACCGGCGCACAGGTTCATCACGTCTGCTTGCGCTTCTCAAAAGCTTCATTTGGGCTCTAAAAGCACTTATTAATCTTTGTTTTTTGTTGCACTTCGAAACGAGGAGGAATAAGTAAGTTTTCGAGACCATAGGGAGCTTCCGAAAGAGGCAAATACCACGTTACAAATAGGGGCCAGTCACGTGATAAATATGGCCACCTTTCCGCGGGCCGTGGCCGCCAACTACAAATTCGTATAGCGCCGTCAATATAGCTCTAAAAAAATATTTTTCGTTGTAGATTCGTTTTATGACTTCCTTTTCCTAACCCGGCTGTTAAAAAAAAAGTTTTTCTCCTTGCATGTGTTTTTAAAGGTGTTATCCCAATAGTGTTTAAGCACTACTGTTTCTAAAAATAGTGATCGAAAAGTTGTAGCGAGAGGTCGTTAAAGGGGTTATCAGATCTATTTGTGTTTTGTACCAGACTCTAGAGCTATGTCCAAAACTTTTTTATTCCATACCGCAAAATTCCATTCCGTATACTAATGCTTGAGCTATTTTTTTAAACTAGGCATTCAGGATCGTGTATTGTACAGAAAACAGGATACACTCCGCAGTCTTCTGCAAAGTTGTGAGAGATGAGTTTTCAACGCCAAATCATTGTCAAATTCTATCCCATTATTTTTAACCTTATCAACGTAAGTTACAGGACAGCAGTTGCAAGATATACACCCAGACGTATGCATGAAAAGGGGACAGCTGGACGTTAAAATTTTAAGGGAATTATGAAAGCAGGCAAGCTTGGTTTTAGAGAAAAAAATGTTTATTCCGTATTCAAGAACAGCCAGTAGGCTTTTTGTTGAAACACGAGGAAAACACTGAGACAAAAAATAAACAAGAGAGGGAAATGAAGGCGCAAAGAGGCGTAAAAACCTACACGAAGACAATAAGACAAAATGAGTGAAGACAAACATTAATGCAGATAAAAACGCATACATTCAGTCCACAGAGGTACATTCACCAATTCGATCCAGGAACAACCGTGGCAAAATATAAAACCATGAGCACCATCAATTGCATTACAATAGACCTGAAATGTTGTCGTTGAATATATCCAGTTTTTTGGTGGGGGGAAGTCATTGTATTTTAGTTGCATGAGGGTGACAGGGTTCAACATATTTGCCACAGGAAGATAAAATGCGCTACTTGACACAGTGCAGTAGTGGAGCACACGCAACGAAATATGAAGATAAAATCTCAGGAGAATCAATCTTGCCGTGTAAACATTTGAAGAGAGATAAAATGGCAGCAGAGAGCCTGCGGTGATACAGAGATTCGATGTTGTAGTGGCTACAGACACTGGAATAACTGTATCGCTTGTTTTGCAAGTAGCGGTAGTTAAGAATGTAGGCGAATTTCTTTTGAACGCGGTCAAGTAAAGCTTCATTTGATCTCGCCAACTCGTTCCAGACTACTGACGCATATTCCATGGAGGATCGGCAAAGACATTTAAAGTGGGCGATAAATACAAAAGGCTGCAAGAATCCACTCGTTATCATGATCAGCCGGGTGTTTCAGCAAGGATCAAGCACGGTGCCATGTTATGCGGCATAATAAAACGTAAAAAAATTTTGTTGGTTGGGAGGGTTACGTTTTGTGAATGATGAAATTATGATGAAGCGAGAAGTTGACGCGTTCGTTCAAAAGTATACGTACAGCAGTTCTAAGGTGGTTAGTTGCCCGGGTCGGTGATGATTCAACATGCTTAAAATCGCGCACACATAAAAGGGAACAGAGGAGAGAGAAGAGACAAGCGTCAAACTCACAAGTCGATATATTGAAGGACGAAAAAGAACAACCCGCTGTATCACCCCGGGCCGAGGCCACACTGGCGCGGGGGCACCCGAGCACGCGGAGGGCACACAACATCAACCACACTCATACGATTGCACTCGCCAAGGCGGAGTGTACTAAAAGCTTCAAAAATTTCCCTAGTGTGTTTTTCGTGGAATCTGCCAATTATCGAGGTTTCTTGTCAGAATGGTGTACACTTACACGCTTGACAATGCAGGGGTCGGTGACCCCTCACCGTGGAATATTAGAGAAAGATCGTGTTCCCTTAACCGGCCTTTAACAAACCGTCCTGTTTGTCCTACGTAGGATCTACTCCCAGGAAAGTGGAAAGTTATAAATGACTCTGGTTGAACGGGGAACATAAGACTGAACGTGTTTTGTGGTGCTGCACCTAAATTTTGTAATAGCTCATTTTTTTTTTTGCTTTTTGTCCAATTTTTAAAGAAATTTGACCCTTTTTTTTTGGGGGGGGGGGTTGTCATTACTAAGGGGACTCCGTACATATTGGCTACCTGTTTTAGATTGTGTAAAATTCTGTGTATAGCCGGAACCATCACCACTCTTTTTTTTGTCAACAATGTATTCGTGCAGCTTTTTAACATATTTTTACTTTTTTTTATCAATGTTCCTGCCACCTCAGTTAGCACCTGCGTTGGAAACCCAGACGATGTAAGCATCTCAATTTGAGCATTAAAACTGCTTTTGATGGTGTCGAAACATAACTTATTTAAGGCTGAAATAAGGCACGAAAGAGCTATGCCTCTTTTTACGACTTTTGAGTGCGAGGACGTGTCGTAAACCTTTTTTTACTACGCGCAGCGACGCACAGCGTCGTCGTTGCGCGACCGCTAGCGTAAAGTGAGGCCGGATTTGGACGTTCCTAGTCTCGAGAGAAAATCTTCTCACCACGAGCTTGGAGGCACACCATTCAATTATTTCTGGGCGTTTTTTGAGGGTGGCGTAAAGGCGCTAAAACACAAATTAAATGGGAAATATCCGACCAAAAGTAAAAGTCAGCAGAACCCATCCTTTGGGAATGATTATCTACGTTAATGCGAATAGCATCAAACGGTGCGGAGTTATGCGCGTTCGTCAGGTGGCCGGCACACTCTAGATACGCCAGCCCACTCTTGAGGCGATTCTAAATTTGTTGACACTTTCACAGCCCTGCGCACGATCTCCGCAGCCCAGCACGTGCGTTTGTGTCACTTAGGAAGGCGAGCAAAGCACGCGCCATACGCACAAACACTCAAAATGGTACCGACCAGACTTTCTGGCGTCTCAGCTAGTCTCAACCAACGGTATTTAAACGGTTGTTTATATCTTTACCATAGACGCGCTTACAGCGCTGTCACAGCTACGGTGCGCGCGCTCCATGCACGAGGGCTATTCCGCTTCCGTGAGGCTGAGCACGGCTGCTACATCACCCTCTCCCGAGCGCGGGAGAGGGTGAGCTAGCGGCCGTGCTCAGCCTCACGAGAGCGGAATGAGCCCTCGTGCATGGAACGCGCGCGCACCGGTAGCTGTGACAGCGCTGTAAAGCGCGTCCTATGGTAAAGATATAAACAACCGTTTAGAGTGCGTTGAATGACTGCCTTCATAGCTCTGTGGTTAGCGCGTCTGCCTGCTGATCAAAGGGTCAACGGTTCGAATCCCAGCCGGCGCCGGTCTTTTTTATTTATTTATCGACCTGCGGCGTAAGAGGTTAGATAGCCAGATAGATAGATAGATAGATACATAGACGAAAAGTGCGTGAAGTATCCAAAGAATGCTATTCGCATTAAAAAATGAACGTCCCGGTAGAAACGTGAAGCTGCTTCTCCGCAGAGCAAGCGCCGTTAAGCGGGAAAGCGACATTCGCAGAGCAGGAAGGAATTTTCGTAATTCGTCTGTTGGGTCTGTTATCATAACTTATTTTATTTCTCCTCTCTCTCTTTTCTAAACAGGTGTGGTTTCTAATCGCACAAACTTCGCCAAACGTAAAAATAATTATTTATTAGTAGGTCAAAATAGCTCTAAGTCAGGCTTATCTCATCGGATAAATTTTCGCAGAACTTTTTTTTATAAGTTATTTATGTGTTGCTAAAATAGAAAAGTCGCCCTCTCTCTCTCTCTCTCTCTCTATTATTTTTTTCTTTATTTTATTCTTTCAGGCCTTTGGGCCCTGGCAGGTTACACAAGAAAGAACAAACAATAATACAACACTGCGCGCGCAAAAAAGAGAAAAGTTCATCATTTTATGAGTAAGCACATGATACTAGTATACAGTATACATCGACTTAAAAACAGAAAACACTTAGCAACCTAACCCAGCGCAGAACGTGCAGCTATAAAAACTTTATATAACAATAATTAGAATCAATACCATTACCAAACACCCGTCGCCATATGAACGCGACAAAATTTAGGCAAGCAAGTGTACCCGCTCACATCCTTCAATGTCACATCCTTCAAATGCGAGATATGGGAGTTTTAGAAGACCGTTTTCAAAAACCCGCCACCGCTACGGGCGCGCGCTCCAGAGCACGCATCGAAGTGGCAGCGCGAGCTCCCGGTACAAACAGCGTGGCCTGAAAAGACGATCTACTAAAACTCTCTAATTAAAGGTACTTTTGCTCGTTCCGTTGTTTCACTTTGAGAGACACCTGAGCTACAGTCAGCCACCCCTATATTCACAGAACGGGTCGCGTTCGTCTTGCTTAAGACGGCTTCCGTGAAGGCCTCGCGTGACTGGGCACCCGTTTCGTAAAGCTCCGGGATTTAGACTCTGCCCACTTGAAGACGGACCACAGGCGACGCTACGAGCCATTCCAGCAAATCCAAGGCTGTGAACACGTCATTGACCACGCGCTCCGCGCGACTCGCTGCGCCCCACTCGATGGTCACCTGACACTCCCACGGCACTGGATTGGCTTGGATGGCACCGGATTGTGGTGGGGATGGCACTGGTTTGGCTTAAATGGCACTGGATTGGCTTTGATGGCATTATCGATCTGGCTTGATGCATTCGGATTTCACTTGCACCTTGCTGACACAGGTGCGAGGACTGATTGGTTAAATGGCACGTGGCTTAGTACATTCCTGGGCTTGATAGCTGGCATGCAGACGTATGCGCCCGATGAACTGGATTGGCTGGGATGGCACTGGATTGGCTTGGATCTGGCTTGTCATGCGTCGACCTCTGCGGTCCAACATGGGGCAACGTGAGCACAACCACTCGGTGGACGGAAAGACAATTCCGAACCTAAATTGCCCATCAACCGGGTCCGAACCGCAGCGTTCTCCAGAGTCTGTATACAGTCTGGCGCCGTGTCTCTGGGCCTCAGCCTGTGTAGATGATCGAGGCGCTAGGTCCTATCGTTCGGAACTCAACGTAGACTACGGTTGCCGGATAATGCGTCCAGTTTTAATGAGGGAGTCGGGTCTATGGCTCACAGAAACAAAGGTTATCTACCTGGCTTCTAAGCGCGCACCACACTTGCGACAGCGAGGAATGTCGCAAGGTGTCAGCCGACGGAGGCTTTTTACGGTTGTGCCAAACAAATCTACGTCGTGTCACAATTTATTCCCTATTAAGTCGCTATTTTTTGCTTCTTTTTTGCGTTTGTTTGTTTGTTTGTTTGTAAACCTTAGGACACCAAAAGTCTATTTGTCAGCGAGCTTGGGAAAGACGCAAACCGCACATTACGCTCTCGTCCCCATTCCGAACAGTGCCGTCCCATAAAAATCGGGAATCTTTAGAACAAATGACCATTTTCAAAGTCCGTCAAGCAACCTGACGGTCCCCATTGCTTGTGGCGGCCGTCATTGCTAGCACTAGTGGCGCAATCTACCGCCCGTTACAAAGGGTATAGCCATTGACATCCATCCATCTATCCTTGTACACGAAGCGATTAATTCGGTCCGGGTAATCGCCGAACACTGACGAAGCGCTTTTTGAACACATGCTCGGAGCACGTGATCAGGCAAAGGCAGAGAGGTGTCCGCGCGAATTTTCAAAAGGGGCCTATTGTCTGGCGAAACTTTCAGAATGATGACATGTTATGACACGAAATCCATACATTTGGATAAGATCAAAATCCTCCGCTTAACTAATAAAAATAAACGCCTTTTGATTCTGAAGTTACTAATGATGATACAAATGTCGGTAAGGTAGACGAGTTAAAGTACATTGGCGTGGCACTACAAAAAGAAAACGCAAGTGCACGAC
The DNA here is from genome assembly GCA_037355805.1 of Ixodes ricinus. NCBI lineage: Eukaryota > Metazoa > Arthropoda > Arachnida > Ixodida > Ixodidae > Ixodes > Ixodes ricinus. The sequence continues at coordinate 19,519 of JAZHYW010064339.1, forward strand.
CAGCCAAATTCAAAATGTTTGTACTGCAGTATTCTCAAAAGATCGGCTTTTTTGGTCGGAAACTCGGAAATTCCTCTCAGCTTGCTACTGGATATTTTTTTTTTAAACTTTAAACCGAAGATCTAATTTGCGACCGGAGTGGATCAATCCAACCACCTCTGTCGCCATTAAAAAAATACTGAAGAAATTAAGTGTTTTTTTGTTTAAAGAAAAATGTACGAAATTGACCTTACCTTTCTTATGAAAGTTAACAATATACAGGGAGTTAGTGAGAAACGAAAACTTGTTTTTCGGCCCCGATAAATGAACTACGCAGTTTGGAAGCTCAATTCCGTGAGAATGTGAAGCTAGTGATTTGGACAGAACGCGAAAGTTTGAGTACATGGCGTTGCCTGATCAAAAAGAAAACTGAGTTATCAAAAGATTATTGAGAAAACAAAAGTTTTTATTCGAGCCGAAGGTCTACCTAACCTAATATCGTCGAAACAAGAAATTATATTGTGATCACTTGGGATTTATGATCAATCAAACACTTGTCATCAAGCAAGATTATATCGTTTTATTTATTAAGCTGACAAGTTTGTTTCACTCAGTTAGAGGCTGCTAGGACCAACGATAGCATTATTTTTTTAAACATCTGGCTAAGGTAAACGTCGGTCAGTGAAATTTGCATTTTTTTAGTTATCTTTTGATCCAGGTCTCATAATGTTTTCAAACCTTCTCGCCTTATATTCCAAATCCGATAGGCCACAGCATTCTTAAGGATTTTGAGGTTGCATGCAACATTTTATTTATACGGGCCAAAAAACACGGGACCTTTTGCTTGATAACTCCCGAGAAACATCTCGCGTGACCGCTCGGAAGCGTGCAGGATTGAAACTTTGATTTCTTATCTTCTCGCAAAAAGCGTGGCCTTTGCACTTCTTGCAGTCTTAACGAGGTTAGATACAAGTCAAACACGACATTACGCACCTAAATTTTAATTAACTCACCTTCTTTACTGGACTAAAACACTTCGATATATTTCATGCTACGCTCTACATCAAAGCAGGAACAACCTTCCGGATGAATCCTTTCTACAGATCAACATCCCCATCGTGCGGATAACTTATACTCCGGTTTTACGGGCACGTTAGGCGCCTTCTAAAAGCCCGTCTATGTGTGCTAGTTTGGTAATTATTTTAATGAGTTTGTTCCGAAGGGCTCTCGAAAGTGCCCGTAGAACGCGGGTATTATTGCGTTTTTCTAAAGCTGGCGCCTTTTGGCTCGAAGTATGCTGGAATAAACAAATAAAGTGTGTGGGTGAAGCTCCGCCTCATTTAACGGCAGATATAGGGTTGAGGTAAAGACATGCACGAGCACATGGCCTCGATGGTGTTTTCCAAACGCAACTGTTCATTCAAACAAAACAATTTCTTCGAGTCTCTGTCCACTCTCGTGCGTTCTAGAAAAGGGTGCGCCGCACTAATTTCTTGCAGAGTCTGATTGTCCAGTCGCGAGTGTTCGCGAAGTGCACTAACAATCGAAACGGCGGCTGCGAGAAAGGGGATCGCTGGCCAGGTGTTTTGAACGCGCCTCAGCTCCAGAGAACGTGGGGCAAAAAGCTCATGCTGCAGATACACTCTTGGGTCCTGGCACAGCATCCTCTGTACTCACAAAGCTTGGCAGTTCGACGACGGAGCCATAGAGTGCTCTGTCGCAGATGTAGAGCGCCAGAATCTGGTAGCACAGAGCATCAAAGAGCCATTTCTCGGGGAACCTGGACGTCAGCGCACAGATTTTGCAGCGGCGAGGACGCGAAACGCACTTGTTCGCTCGGGAGAAGTGTGTTTCGGCGTGTCGCCGCAGCGGGGCGCCAGTCACGTGGCTCTCCTCTCATCCGTTGCCTTCTATTTCACCTTTTCCATTTCGAAGGCCGCTTCTCGTGGCGATCTGCCAGGCTTTGCCAGTATATAGGAGGCTATGGTCCAGGGTCCAATTCTCCTCACCCCCGCCCGTCTCGATCTGACCGGGCATTGTACCGGCGTGCGGTTGTGTGTCGCCACTGTGACGCATTTAAAACACCCGGGGTGGAGGCCGTAACCACACCGGCTAACTGTCTCATCTACTGCTGAGACACCAAGAGCGCCCATTAAGGGCTGACTAAATTCTTCCTGTCTAAACACAGGCGCAGTGCTGGCGGAAACGCGTCACGAGTAACGGCGTTTACCGGTAACGTGTAATGTACTCGTTACTTTTTTTAAACAGTACCGGATAACGTACTTGCGTCACCTATCTCGAGTTACGGGTAACGCAGTTACGTTACTGTTTACTTTTTCTTCCCAAGACTTTAAGAAAATTACACTTCAAATTTTCTCATGTTTCTAGACGCCAAGTCCTGTAAATTTTTGTATTCTTTTTTTCTCGTATTTTTGCGTTTATTTGGTGAGTGTTTAGGTGAAGCTGTAAAAAAATAATTATGTTCAGTTTTTGCATGGACATAATGATTTTTTTCCAGGGTATTGAACCGAACCCGAACCGTGAACCGAAAACCGGAAAAAAACCGTTATTTTCGCACGAACCGGAGTTGACCCGGAACGAAATAATTTTTCTCGCTCCGGAGCGGAACCGATATGTTTTCCATGCGGTTTTCGGTTCATACGCGAAGTCAGGTTGCGTGAAAAAGTGCGTGGCGAAAAACACAGTAACCTTAAAAGTAAACCAAAAAATGAAAGAAAAAAATATTTTTGCGCAAATCGGAGTTGAGTTGGACCGAAATAATTATTTTTTCGTTCCTGGGCAAAACTGATCAATTATTTTTGCGGTGTTTCGTTCATGTGGGAAGTCAAAAAGCGAAAAATATAGGTAGCGGAAAGCTCTGTAACGTTCCATTATCAGGTTTTCAGATAACGGTCGTCTTCATAATTTATAAAGTTCGTTTCGAGAACTCAAACGAAATGAGCAGAGTAACTATAAATTCTCCGGGATTTCTGGTCTTATGTATTTCTTTAACAAATGCCCACATTCGTCCCAACCTTTCCTTGGGGACCGGAAATGCGTCATCAAAGAAAATATAACACTAGAACATACCCAATTCGTACGTCAGCAAAAGTGACCAGTTAATGAGCCTGTTTGGTGGCAAAACGGTGAGTTGGGCTAGTTGGTTTTTCATCACGGACTGAACGCAAAAAAAAAGACAAAGAGAGGTATAGACAACACCCCTAGTGTTGTCTATACCTCTCTTTGTCCTTGTTTTTTTTTGCGCTTAGTTTAAGTTTTTTTGTGTGTTTCTTGTCTTTAATTTTGTAGAATTGTGTGCAATTTACTTTAAACGCCTTGATTTCATTGTACAACAGATCGGATAAGAAAGCGATACAAAGGCCGATGGATATTTTAGAACCTGCACTAGTTGCCATACTGTGGCGCATCTAATCTGCTCTCAATATAACTCAGCGGATTTAATAATCTGTCCGAAATTAAAGTCTAGCACCGGGAAGGGGAGGGGGATTCAATCAACAGTTACAGCTACAGAAAACAGCAAAACAGCTTCGATCTCTGGTAGCAGAAACAGCAAGGACCAAAACGTTTTCTCCTCAGAAACACAAACATCAAGGCGCACAGCTCTTCTGAGCATTGCTAGACAAGGAGCCGCGGCTTTCAAAGGACGCTAGCGTGTTACAATTTTGGGAGGAGAGAAGGGGACGCCATCCAGAACCCTACCCATTGGCGCAAGTAGCCCTGGGAGTGCCTGCGACCCAGGTCAGCGTGCAGCGAGCCTTTTCTGCACTGAAGTTCATTCTATCGTCTCAGAGGGGCCGTCTTTCTCCGGATATCCGCTTCTTCGGTCAGCTGCCTGACATTAAACTGCACTTTCACCCACGTCCCGAGGTGCCCCAGCACTAGCTCATTCGTTCCACACAGTAATGTGAGCCTTTGCTTTCTATATGTAACACTTTTATAAAATATCCATAGTTTATCTTTTGCTGTCGTCAATTGTTTTTGTAGCATGTGAGTACGAACCGGTTCGAACCGGTTTGAACCTTTATTTTTTCACTCCGGAGTTGAACCGGAGCTGAACCGTTTTGCCTGAACCGGAACGAAAACCGGAACGAAAAACATTTCGGTTCGACACCCTGTTTTTTTTTTTAAATGAGGCGCTTATGCCTATTTGTAACGAAAAACAGGAAAACGTATTAATCCATTATTAAAAAAAGTAATGCAAGAGTAACCTGCGTTGCTTTTTATCGGTAACGGTAATGCGTTCCTTTTATTTTGAGATAACGTAGTTCGGTAACGCGTTTCTTTTATTTGCAAGTAACGAGTAGCGTATTTTGTTACTTTTTTTTTGTAACGCCTACAACACTGCACACGCGCACCACAATTACTACTGCCAGAGAACCTTTTGTGAAACGGTCTACACCATCCCAATTTCTGACATATTGTAAGTGTTTACCGCATTTCAATCAATCCTAATAGTAAAATTGCAGTTTCTGGGAAACCGTTCTTTGCGGTTCAAACCAAACGGGCCACCCAGATTTTGTGGTTGTTGTTTTTCTTGACTTTTGGTTTTTAAGCGTACTTGCTCTAACGTCGTTAGTAGCATTAACATTTTAAAATCACCAAACTCGGCGCAGATAGTTGAATGAAAACACGCGCGTGTCAGTAGTGTATAGCTTCAGACGGAGCAAACACACGCCACCACAAATGACCGAACACACCGCGGCCTCCTCCGCGCGACTAAATGCGCGCGCGCTTGTTACGACGTTGCAAGAAAACAAATCGATGCGTCGCAAACGTTCTTTTCAGCGACGCTATTTTACGTAATCGTGCGACTGTATTTCTCTCTTTTTTTTTGCGGGTGTTTATTGCGTTTGATTTTGTCGCAGCTGTTCGGTAAGAAAAAGTCAATTAAGCCCCCGTGAGAGTCCATCTGTCCCTGCCGCGGTGACTTCGAATTGACACCAGCTGTCCACCGTTGAAGGGGATTGGGGCTAGAGTGCGGTGCACTCTCGGCGGTTGTTCACCCTAATTCGAGTCAATTAAATCCCGCACACTGGTTGCTCAACGTGTCAAACGCGCGTGCTTGCCACACTGTTGACGACGTGCGCTTCGTGGAGCATCTGGCCCGAGCTGGCCGCTTATCTTCACCGCGCAACCGAGATCGCGCAGTTTAGGAGTACGCGGGTGCACGGTCATCACGCTTCGAGAAACCTGGAACGTCGCTTTTTCCCGCAAAGCACCTTGGGATGGCCAATCACTGCGGTCTACTGAGGGGGCTCCTAAATTACGAAGTTAACAATCTGGTTACCACTACAAAAAAGAAAAGAAAAAAGACAGTTTCGCGCTGTAGCACTGAGTACTGAACCGTCAGGTTCAGTGCCAGAGCGCAGACGCTTTTTTTAAACATTTTATTAACTTCGACATTTGCCGAGTTTTTCGAGTAGATTACAGCGAATATATATGAACTCTCCCAAGTGCCTAGCTGAAAAGTCGTCGCTCCAGTATTTTTAAATACCAGATAGATAGAATGTCTGACGTAAGTCAAACACATCAAAAGAATCCGCGCAGAATTTTTTTTCCCTCGGAGTGATCATTATACGCATGCCCGTGACGAATTTGCGTTTTAAATCTGGTTTATTTGTGTATTCCCGTTATTCTACATTTTTTTTGTTAAAATTCTGCGGGAGTTTTATGCCACTGTTTTAAAAAATAACAAACAAGACTTTTTTTTTTACGACGACGTTGAATTTTGTTTGAGGATTCCTGACAGTTGGGAGCCTGCGCGCAGCAACCGAGACACTGTCAAATACAGCTGGTCCACACTGAAGAACCGAAAGCTCTCTCCATCCGTTCGAAACTTGCGAACAAATATTCAGCTCACAAAACAAAGATGGCCGCACGATCATTATATCCTGGTTATCAAAAGCAATCGGCCATTCACAGTGTATATATGTGTGTATAATATATATATATATATATATATATATATATATATATATATATATATATATATATATATATATATATATATATATATATATATATATATATATATATATATATATATATATATATATATATATATATATATATATATATATATATATATATGTGGGTGGTTTCATTCAAATCGTGCAGGCAAAAAGGGTCGAATTTTTAATTTCGCTGAAAAAAATATATGTTATGGCGTCGTCTTTAAAAACGCAGTAGCCACAAACCGCAAGTCCGTCGGATTTTTTGTCCTCGACTTACGAATTTTAAAAGAGGCCGCGGTGGAAAGCAGTGTTTTTCACATCCGTCGTAGGTCGGATGTTTCGCTCGATCTCCCGTCGTGGATTTTCAGTCCACATTATATTAACTTTTTTCAAGCACTCTGTGGGCACATTTAAAAGGCTCTAATACCATAAAATAATTTTAGGCGTTTTGCTTTTTTTCTGTAAAAATGTCAAAAACGCCCCCTCGGTCAATTGTTGACGAACTTTGACAATTAAATACTGGCGATCTACTTGGGTTACATCAATGTTTTTTATGTCTATGGAGAGCCCAAAACACGCTCTTTATAGATATTGTAAAATTATTTAGCTGTAATAAATATCCTTTGCGGGACGTTTACGTTAATGTTATGCGAAAACCAAAAAGTACCAATTTTAAGATCGATTTTCTCAAAAAACCCATTTTTTATTTTTTTATTTTTTGTTAAAATGTAGATATGATAGTTGTCTACTGGAAAAGCAAGTCTAGAAAGTGTATATTTTGTTTGTATGTTCTATATTTAAGCCTCAATATCGGAAAAAGACGTCTTCGTTTTGCAAGACCTAAGTCAGACAAAAAAAAAACGTGCGCTTCTATGAATTGTAAAAAAGTTTTCTTGAATTCTTGTCTACGTTTTGTAATCAATTATAAACGCATTTTTTGGTATTGAATAGTTATTTATGTTTTGAAAAGAGCGGGAAACCACGAGAAACATATCTAATCAAATCAGCAGGCCTAGTAGACCTTCAATATCGAAGAGGCACAGACGTTGTATTTTTTCGATTGATAAAACTTTCACTGTAAACTAGCATGACTAGCTATTAGCTGTCATATTACTAAGACATGAAAAGTCACCACGTCATTGATCTATTATATACAATTCTTTCCGAAACCAAACGCTAGGGTTTGTTCACCGCATATCGCACAGATCACCAGGGAATATCCTTTCACTTCCGTAATACACAAAAGTGATGACACAGAAACGATCCGAAACACACGGAGAGATTGTCACGGAGAAGGGTAGGGAATAAAAATAAATAAATAAGAACAAAATTACCCAACTCCGATCTTAACGAAAATTGCGGTAAAAAAATAAAAGATTTAGGTTCGAGCCGTGGCAAGGCGATAGGTCCACGCCTGGTGAGACAAAGAAGTCAACGACACGTAAAGGAAAAAAATTAATTAAGACAGAAAAACTCAGCCGCACACGGCAAGAACAAAAACCAACTCCTCCGGGCATTCTCTAAACGGGACACAACCAAATGCGTGCGAACACGCTCTCTACAGCACCGTCAGGCCGCTACGCCATGAAGAAATAAAACCAACAAGTAAACAATGCTAACAAACAGTTAGTAACGAAACATAAAAAAAAAGTTCAGCAGAACCGCACCCGAGAAACAAAGTTCAGCGGGGCGAAGAAACACACACGAAATAAAATTTAAAAAAAGTCTTAACTGACCGACGCCGAGTCCAGTCCCATGACACTGAAGCCTGGCAGGATGATGGCGTCCAGATGATGCTCGAATCTATTCTTCACTCTGTTCCGCACATCCGTCGTGGCTGTGCGGAACAAAGTGAAGAATAGTTTCGAGCAACGGTGCGCGAGAAGGTAACCGAGACGTAACATGCCTCGAGCTTCATATCGGGAGAGGAGCTTTCGAGGTAGTTACGGCATGCAGTTACTCAAACTTTTTCTTTCCCCTTCCCTTTAAAAAAAAAACACGTCAGCCGGCGCTAACTTTTCATCTCGGAAGAAGACCACTCTTCACAAACGGTTATAGTTGCCAAGGAGGCTGACTTCGACCCAACTAGTCTCCGGGCAGAATAGACACAAGTATATTTACCAACACGCTCGTTTTTGATGCTAGTCTCCGGGATTTGCTGTTTCCAAAAGAGATAACCCTTCGGTGCTATCGGATTTTCGCGGAGGGAGATAGAGTACATAAAATTGAAAGAATAAAACACGGAGGACAAGCACAGGACAACCACTTTGCAGAGCACGGCCATTTCTAGGATAGGGCGTTCGAAGCTTGGGCAAATACGCGGTATCGTTTCACGCGTGCACGGATGGCTGGTTTCAAAATTTTCCCACATCCCTAACGAAACCGGCCCATCTTCGTGTGCGTGCGCGATTTTCGTCCCGCGCCGCCGGTTTTAGCTCGCACGCGGCGTTGTTTTGGCAGGCAGAACTGTTCTTGACCGTCGATATTGTAAGGCCATGGTGTTCTCATCCTCCCGGGCAACAGTTACTTTGCTTTCCCTTCTGCAATACTCTGACTGACTGTACTCCTGGGTGGCCGTCAATGTTCGCCGCGTCAACGACACATTCGTACCATTTCACTCCTCGTGACACAGGGTGCGCTGCTCGCTTTACTGTCGCGGGCCGTCCTATCTAACACAACGAGCGCGAAAGGTCGTGATCATCTGCTGGTTCCGAAAGGGCGGGACGTTCATATAGGCCAATGAAGGCCCCGAATCAATAGGACGTCTGCCGATTTCTATACATTAAAATTTACGACGCCTGCTGGTCTGTTAAGAAGTGTTTCTTTCTCTTTTGAACTGCTCCAATGTAGCTTGCCGCCTATAATAAAATTTAAATGATCAATAAATATAACAGGGTGGAACTACTGTATTTCACTTTTATGTGGGTGCGTTGAAAAAAGTCAAAATATTTCCAAGTTTGTGAAGACGCGCAATTCGCATATCCGTTTCAAGCCGTAAGAACACGTTTTTGTACGATATTGATGCTTAAATATAAAACATACAAACAAAATATACACTTTCTCGACTTGCTTTTCGAGTAGACAACTATCATATCTACATTTTAACAAAAAATAAAAAAAATAAAAAATGGGTTTTTTGAGAAAATCGATCTTAAAATTGGTACTTTTTTGGTTTTCGCATAACATTAACGTAAACGTCCCGCAAAGGCTACTTAATACAAGTAAATCATTTTATAATATCTATAAAGAGCGTGTTTTGGGCTCTCCATAGACATAAAAAATATTGATGTAACCCAAGTAGATCGCCAGTATTTAATTGTCAAAGTTCGTCAACAATTGACCGAGGGGGCGTTTTTGACATTTTTACAGAAAAAAAGCAAAACGCCTAAAACTATTTCATGGTATTAGAGCCTTTTACCTGTGCCCACAGAGTGCTTGAAAAAGTTAATATAATGTGGACTGAAAATCCACGACGGGAGATCGAGCGAAACATCCGACCCACGACGGATGTGAAAAACACTGCTTTCCGCCGTGGCCTCTTTTAAAATTCGTAAGTCGAGAACAAAAATCCGACGGACTTGCCGTTTGTGGCTACTCCGTTTTTAGAGACGACGCCATAACATATATTTTTTTCAGCGAAATTAAAAATTCGACCCTATATATATATATATATATATATATATATATATATATATATATATATATATATATATATATATATATATATATATATATATATATATATATATATATATATATATATATATATATACCGGGTGTTCCATATTACTTCCAACATATTTATTACAAAAATCCGTAAAAGATGGAATAATACAGTTTAGGCAAGTTAGTTATACTGCCAGGGGACATCATGTAGGTGGCTAATCTTTGCAGTGAGTCGGATAATTAAATAAACTTCCTTAATTAACATTTAAGTAGTAAAAATAATCATATGGTTTTAATTAGAAACTTGTTGAGCGTCATCCAAAACCACTACATCAGTCAATTTAAGAACGACTTGAAGCTCGTGGGAAACTCGGGGGCGCACCAAAGTTACCACTCGTGAAGCAGGCGCAAAGCTAGCAGTGGCAAAACGCGGATGATTAGATTATCATCGCGTTCCGCCACTGCTGGTTTTGCGCCTGCAGCACGGGTGGTAAATTCGGCACACCCGCGGGTTTCCCACGAGCTTCAAGTCGTTCTTAAATTGACTGATGTAGTGATTTTCGATGACGCTCAACAAGTTTCTAATCGAAACCATATGATTAGTTTACTAATTGAAAAGTTTAGTTAATTATCGGACTTATCACAAAGATTAGCCACCTATATGACGTCCCCTTTCCGAAAAACTCACCTGCCCAAACAGTATTAGAGCACCTTTTACGGATTTTTTGTAATAAATATTTTTAATTAAAATAGAACACCCGGTGTATATATATATAGGGTGTTTTAGAACGCAGGCCAAATCGCTCCAGCGAAATCTAAGCATCGCACAGAAAAAAAGGTTGATGCCGTGTTGTTGTCTGCCCAAGATTCCATTTAGAAAAAATAATAACGCTTAGAAAAATAGTTTTTTTTAAAGTTTTAATGAAAGTAACTTTTTATTTGTTCATTTGAAGACCATAGTTTCAATTAGAAACTTACTGGGCATCATCAATAACCCCTATATCAACCCTTTTCAGAGAAGTATAAAGCATGCCGAGCATTTCACCATGTTTTGAAAAACCCTTCAATTCTGACGCATACTCTGGTTTCGGATTCTTATCCAAGCGCATCTTGGCGGCAGCTGTCCTGCCCTCCGACGGCTGAAGCGCGGAACCAAGGCCAGCCCAGAAGTCAAAACTCAATCTTGCAATGTGATGCTCTTCAAACAGCACAACGACGCGCACGCGCGCTACATTTCTTTTTTTCTTCTTTTTTTACGAGAGAGGGAAGGGAGGCGAGCGGGCGGGCGGCTGAGATTAATGTCCCTGAATAAGAAAGGTAGCGCATCTTCTCTCTCCTCCTCTGACGCGCAAACCTTTTATATTTATGTTTTGCTTTTTTTTTTTTTTTTTTACACCGGCGCATTGACTGTAGCGCCGCCTGGATCGGCTCAAGATAGCAGACGGCATTCTTCAAAAGACGTCGCTGCTTTAGGCAACGTTATTAGATTACCTCAGTTACGGAACTGCTCATAGACGCTGCATGCACGAACAGTACCCCCTCACTCACCACGACTCGCCCGGCGTCGCTCGACGCGCAGCCTCACGGCTGCTTTGGTAACTGAATTGGGATACGTTAGTTTCAACGTTACTAGGAACGTAAAAACCAACGGAAAAAACTCTTTTTGAAGCATCTTATAATGGAGTTTAGTACAAAATGAGGGACGCGTAATGTTTTCTAAATCTTTCAGTTTGCAAGGTTTTTGCAGCACAATTATTATTGTTTTTATACAACCATGCCTCAGCGGTGATTTCAGGTAGCGCGTCCCGACCTAGGCGCATCTTAACTTCGGTGGTACTCCGCGGCGCGTCCGCTGGGGAGACGGGGTGGCACCCCGTACCCCTTTCCACCGTATCTGTTTTGGCTCCGAAATGGCCGATCGAAGCTAAAATAGGTGTCACGTGCAGTTCCTCGAGTGACCGCTGCGGGAGAAATAGCGGCGTTGTGATCGCCATTTTGCTAGCTTCAGCGTCGTGCTGCTTTGGAGACGCCACACTTGAGAAAGGCGAAAATGATGCAGATCCTATGGCGCGTTCGACACGACTCCAGGTTCAGGACTTGGAAGCTGAGCTGGAAGGGAGACGGGATAGCGCTCCACGCTCCGCGGGAGTTCCCACAACTGAGGTAATCTAGTAACGTTGGCTTTAGGCGAGACTGGCGAATTGTCTGGACTTGGTTCCGCACTTCGGCCGTCGGAGGGCAGGACCGCTGCCGCCAAGATACGCTTGGATAAGAGTCCGAAGGTTAAGTTCCTGTTCGTAAAAGACCGGCGGACTTCCTAATGTCGTAGAAAAAATAAAAGAAAAAAGTAGGATACTCATTGCTAGGACTAGCAGACGATGCCGGCGTTCTGCGCACGAACGTAAAGGCTGCGCTGGGAGCAGACGACGGTCTCTCTCACTCGGATCAGAGGCAGACAGTGGGATAGGGACAGGGAAACATTTCTGGAATGGTTTATTGGCTTTAAAGTCTCATCCGGGCGAATCATATGACGTACACGTAAATCTACGCTATCCCGACCTCCTTTAACTCGTTTCTTTTTTAGCCCTGCTCACAGCTTGTGAAATGAAGCATTGAGAAGATGGGTTTTGCGTCATTCCACTAAAAATGCTTCCCTACTTTAATCAACTTCTTGCTTATTCGTTGCTCTCGTTTACGAAGGCTAGAAATATACATATCAAGCAGTCCTTATTTTACTCACTCATAAAACGTTTACTGACTTTCATTTCTGTTATTTTGGTATAACCCCTCATGAAGTACCCGACCAACCTGTTCGAACGAAACACGTAAACCACTCTGCGTTCTAACAAATACTTAGAAATGTAATTCAATTACTTTTGAAGATACTTGCGCATTGCGTAATTTAAATCGACGTCAGTGACAACGACAGTTGCGCAAATCTGGTTTATCAGAATAGTTTATTTGCGCGAACCAACACAAAACAGAAAAAAACAAAAACAAAAATCGTAAGGCTTGTGATAAGGAAAGAGGGACAAATGTCCCTCTTTCCTTATCGTAAATTAATAACCAACACGCTCAACCATCTACATCGTAAGGCCATTTTATGCAGCCCAACTATAAGGAGCAGGATATTGTCACGAATGACAAATGATGAGGAGGCGAATAACCGAAGAAACTAAACGTTGAATGGGGCAAACTTGTACCCAAAACAAAATCGAGAAAGGCGAAACAGCAGGATCGAGCGCTGGGGCAAGACTGACACCGAACCAAAAAAAGAAAAAATTGGCTTGCTTTTGCATGTTTATACAGCCTTGATGATGGTACGCCCCAACGGGTGACCGGTCGCTTAGTTGTAGATGAGAAATTTAGCCAGTGCAGTACAACCGCTAACCTGGGGTTTTTACGTGCATCACGCAGTAGTGATTACACGAACGCGTACCGGTGCGAAACTCATCCAGATCGAAAAGGGGCGGGGGCGGTGGGGATCGATCCAAGGAGGTTCCCAGCGCAAGCTTTCGCTACCGCCACGCGAAGCACCTTTTGTACGCGCGTGGGTTTCTCGAACATTCGGCGTAGAAAGTTCCTGGCGTAAAAGATTCGTAACTCGATCAGACGACAAGGTTCTCGAACTTACGAGAATGTCAAGTTGAAAGAATAAATAAAAGAGAAGTCCGCTTTCTCGTATCGAACCCGGACCCTCCGCGCGAGAGCCAAGCGCGGTAACCATTCCGGCCACGCGCTCGCTGGGCAACGCGCGTCGCAATATCACTGATGCATGTTACAAAAAATTCTGGGACAGAAATAAAGAGGTCGCTTTAGCTATAGTGACATCGCTGAATATCACGTCTTGCGGCGCGCCTTAGACGGATCGTTTAACTTCAATCTATATTCCCTATATTGGGAGTTTACTATAAACGAACTTGGGATACGGATATGAGTGAATGGATAACAAAGAGAACCCACATAAAAGCCATCGGCAGTGGTCGCACCTTCTTCAAGTTGGTTGCGTTCAGAAAGACACTCAGCGTTGGGGGACGCTTTGTTGGGATTTTGAGAGGTCATCCAGCTTTAAGTTGTTTTCTGTCCTGTTCTCCGCTTATCAATGTTCGCTTACAGACATTGTTCGCGAAAGCAATAAGTGACGGACTGACGACAAAAAATAAACAAAGGAAGCCTATACTTCGTTTCATCTTGGGTCCAGACGCAGCCGATGCTACAAGCACGAACGTGTGGCCCTGAACAGTGCCTGTACTGCACGAGCGCGCGCGTAGCATCGGCTGCGTCTGGACCCAAGCTGAAACGAAGTATAGACGTTTTGCCGTAGGGGGGTCAAATATACAACAAGCAAAACAAAAATGTCTTCGTTTTTTTTTCTGTCCACTTTTCATTTTGTTTAACTCAAGTCTGCATTGTTGTGATAGGTCGTTTCCCGGTCTGCGTTGCACCTCAGTGTGGCATTCAATCCTAGCTTCCGTAAAACCACCCTTTTGTTTGAGGATTGTTTGGGGGAATCTCTAGAAAACAAAAAGCGCCTTTGGGAAGGCAAGGGGAAAACCTTCATTGTACGAACTTTGGGCTGAAATATGAGTCACAATCAGAAAAAAAGCGATGTTTTTTTTACGAGCTCAACCAAAGGGCTTCCCAACCAAAGTCACCTATCGGAGCTAGCAACAGGATTTTGTTGCTCGAAAGAATGTTCACGTTTGTTCGTGCCACGCCCACGCCACTTCACACCGAAAAACTCGGAAAATGACGGAATGTCAAAAATGTATTTGAGATGAGAACAAGATACTCAGAAATGTATTTAAAATAGAGTGTTAAATACTCTCGATGAAATGTATTTGCAAGATACCAAGATACTTTGAAAAAGTATTTGAAATACAGTATCTTGAGTAGAGTATTTGAGATAGGCACAAGTCTGCCCAGAGTATAGTTAAGCGAATACGACACAAAAGCTTTAGAGAGGGGGAGGGAGGGGGGGGGGGCAAACCACAGGAAAGCACTAGCTATAGGGAATAAGTAAACGGCAAAAAATCTTAGGAGCTTAACAGACCGTAAAAGCTGCGTCTCAATGAGGTGCTAAGGAGCTTTATTTTATTCAATCTTTGCCTGGCATGCCTAAAGCGTAATACGTGAACGTCAAAACCCTTTCAGAAACTCGGCAATAGATGTATCTTCCCCTAATAATCTTGGTGCCAACCTCCTATCTTATCCTTCTCGAGCTGCCATTCATTTCTCTTTTATATCTGTCGCCATTTTTATTTTATCCGTTTCTTTTTCTTCTTTTTTTTATTCTCTGATACTGAGAATGGCACCTGTGCCAGAGCCCCCGCCACTAAGGTCCCTGAACCGGTACTTCAGATCTCCGGGGGATTGACACGTTGCTTAATCTCTGCATCGAAAGATTAGCCCCTCTCGCTAATCTTTCCCTAATTATTTCTATCCTCCTCCTTCGAGGGTAGAGATGCAGTTCAACCACTCCAAGACGGACATCGAATACTTGGGTTTTCTCTTTCTTTCTAATGGCATTGCTCTAGGTTTGAACTTTGAGCAAAGTCAAAGCACCTGTTATATTTTCGAACGTGTCCCACGTCGCAACTCCTTCGGAAGCTTTATTGGATGAGGATGTACGTATTTTGTATTTTGATGCCCACCGATTCCCACAATGTTTAACGTGGTATTACGCCGCGATGAGGCGCTTCGAGTTTTGGAATAAGTGTATCGTTTCGTACGACATCAATACAGCAACAAAGTTGTTTTTTCACTGTATTTTTTTTTTTTTTAGAATTGGACATGCTTTGAATTTTTCTTTTTCCGCTTTTGAATTGTCTTGGAGCTTGTACTGCTTCCTTATTTTGGTAATATATCAGCGTCAGACGTGTGAACCTCTCGTTCCTCTTAAACCGGGGTCAATCTGTTTATGCATCACACAGAAGACAGTCTGCATACAGATTCGAACCCGAGTCACCGCGAGATTCGGGCTTCGAATGCCGCATGGCAATGAGTTCAAGGATAAAGATTGGCACGCGGCATTTGAACCACGAATATTGCGGTGACTCGTCTTTGCAGACTGGTTTTTGTGTGATGAATGAACGGTGTGACTTCGCCTTTATAAATGTGTGTGTGTGTGTGTGTGTGTGTGTGTGTGTGTGTGTGTGTGTGTGTGTGTGTGTGTGTGTGTGTGTGTGTGTGTGTGTGTGTGTGTGTGTGTTTGTGTGTTTATTCGATGATGCCGGCACGAAGACCGTGAGGTTGTTCCTGGACACTATAACAAACAGCGATTGATAGATTGATTGATCGATAACTATTCTGCAAAGCAACAATAAGCCCTCGGCCGTCGATCGGTCGTGCAGCTGCCAGGGCGCACTTACGCAACGTGATACCCGTCGTGCTTATAACCTGAAATTTGCTTCACGTAATCTATAAACGTGATTGCAATTCTAGGTTACCGCGGCAGCCGCTCGATGGCAGCCATCTAATTGTCGGGGGAGGAAATGAGGGTTCTCTTAATTAGCGCCGAGCTCCTAATCGAATCCAATCCAATCTTGTATGCGTACGAGAAGCTAATTGCTAAACCGATCTTACGACACGACGTGGGATGGGTGCTTACTGTAATCGTCACAATTTCGTCGTTATATTTTTTTTGTGTGCCTAACGTGCAATGTTTAGGACGTTCAGGGATGGAGTACATTGCTTTGGTAGGATGTTCCCATGGCAATATTTCACCGCGACAATGGAATCAACTCTAGCTGCGGGATATAACGAGAAAGAAGAAAACTACATTGAAAACAAAAAGATGATTAAAGAAAAAAAATGCCAAAACCAAGTTGTTGACTTTTGTTTGTTTGTTTTTCGTGATAGGAGATTATAGATGTCGATGGGCTTCGAGAGGACGCGGCATTTTTATGTGTCCGTATCTTTCTCTATTTTCGAGTTTGACGTGGCGGCAGGTATACAATCGGACTTTCTACCATAGTTGCGGACAGCTGAAGGAACGCAGGTCGTGCCGACTCCACTGCATCTCATTACAGCTGCGCAGCCAATGAGATTGCCCCTTTAGCCGATAAGTACGCCGAAGAGCCAATCAGAAAGCGAGGGGCGTGAAAACGGTAGGCCACGCCCCCATTTCTCAACACGTCAGTGACTATATAATTAGCGTGTCTGCGCACAAGAGTATGGCGTCTGTCAGTATATCCACTGTATTCCCAACTTTCCCTGTCAATCGTACGTTCGCACTTTATGACCACAACAGACGCCTCAAATCCCATTTCGACATTCAGCCTGGCAACTTTGATCGCCATCATTACCTCAGTGTATGGCACGTTTGTGCCCAACTAATGGTGGCCTTCTTAAGGCTAGTCTGGGGAAGCAGTTGAAGAAATGCTACCAAGTGGAGGATGTGTGAGGGCTGTGTATACGTTCGAAACGTCAGTATACAACACGACGCGCGCGACTTGGATACAACGGCCGTGCAAGCGTTTATTTCGGAGTGCGGTCCAATCATTCTCTTGGCACAAGTTTGGCTCTAAAGCCTTTTTTGATGGCGGGAATGTATTGAATGGGCTTATGGGTCACCGCTTCGTATTGCTCAGTTCTTACGTTCGCATTGTCGAAATTGAAATAAATCGAGAAAAAACTGCCAATGGCGTGCGAAAGTGACGGTGCCCAATGAAATAGTCTCGTTCTAGCCGATTCACACGACGTACCGAATCGCGATTTTCGTCCGCGGACCGTGTACCACGTGACCGTGACGTCACCGAATCCTGCGATCCGCGCCTCGTCCGCGGACGCACGGACTGATAAAGTCGATCCCCTTTTCACTCGCGGATTTTTGGTGAGAGATTGACTTGAAAAGCGTTTGGTCTGGCAACGGTACAATGTTTTCTTGTTGTTGTTGCTGTTTTTCCGGACGATTAAAATAAAAATGGCGCATCGTTGTGTTTTGTGCGTTCGCTGGTTAATTTTGTCGTACGATTCTTGGCTCCACGCGTGAAAGAAACTGCAGAAACTTTGTCCGGCTGACGCGACGTAGGTTCCGACACTCCTCCGGATCCGTGTCAAGTAGCTCCCATCAAAACTCGTCAAGCACGCCGCGATAATTCTTGTACGTCCAATCAGGCTTTCACCGAGCAAGACCTTTCTTGTGACTGGAGTGTGCTTGAGTTTTGTGCACGAGCGCGGAGTGCTTTAAGGCATCTCCAAACGCCTCTCCGCGAGCACAGAACTTTGTCGCTTCTACGCCGAAACCTTCACGAGCAGGACCATGCCTGTGTCACTGTCATGCCTTGAGTTAGTAAAGCTTAGTGGCGCTTCGCGCGAAGCCTATCACTCTGTTTTGTCTCGGTCCGTACGTAACAGTGGCGTACGATTCTTTATCGCGGTAGCAATGGTCAATTTCTCTCTTGGACAACGGTGCCACGGTGCGATGTTGGAGTTTCGCGGCACTGTGGGATGGCGGCAGGTTCAGTCCGTCCTCGCTGGCGTCTGCTCGTTGTCTTCCTCGTGTGAATGCGCTTGGGAGACGGACGAACCGCGGACATGTCGTCACGTTATCAATCCGTCCGCGGATCAGTTCCTCGTGTGAATCGGCCTTTACCGGCCATTAGTCTGTTGAAAGTGAAACTGCACTGAATTCTGAAAAGGGTACATTCCAAACTTCGAAGGCTATCCACGGTGTTTTAAGACACGCAATATTACAATGTGTATGAATGGTATTTTGCAACCCTCGAGGGGGAAATAATGGGATCGCCTTTCTTACTCGGGGTCGATAGAACGGCTAATGCGCTTTACAGGTTCGAGACGCATTGGTTGAAAGATTGAGTCGCGATATTCACCGGCGATCTCGCTGATCTTCCAAATGTATTCGAAGTTCGAAACTAGGAGTTGTTCGGGAGTTCCCTAATCGTCTTATAGAACCTCAGCCCTTTCAAGATGCATAGCGTCGTAATGCGATTGCAGAGTTTCTTCGGAAACACGTAACTTCCACCTTTGAAGGGGTTTGGCTTCGTCATCTGGTATGCACCCCGCACCCTTCGGTCGAGCGAGCACTCAGTTTCCAAGAATCTGCAACAAAGGCTGCTCCAGTGCTTCCAAGGTCCCGTTGATAGTGCTCAAATATTTAGGCGTGTCGTAGACTTGCATTGTTCATGTGTTTTACCATGTAAATGTTTATTTTGTCATCCAGAAAGGCACTCAAGATTAGACACTTTCTAATCAGGTAAAATAGATGAATTTTCCCATCGATTTTGTTCAGTGTCGAGCTGCTTTCAATTACGCTTAATAAACTTCAGCATTAAACAACAAGCTACCCTCCAACTTCTAAACATGCATTATTTCCTTTTGAGTTGCGTACAAATGGCATATCAAGGAAGCTCTAAAAACGAAAAATCTGTGCACGTCTTTCTTTTTTTTTTGTACTGCGTAAATGGTTTACAATTTGCACTTTTTGTTTTACTGTAATATTTCTTGTTCTACTTAAGTTTATAATAAAGAGAAGGTATGATGCAGGTTTCGTGGGTAAGGCTTCCTTCGGTGTAATATTACTTCTTTATTCGCAGATTCTCACTGTAAACACGTTACCGATTTCACATTCTAATTACTTCTTAAATTGACCAACTTTTTTATTTTTTTTTACGAATATCGTTCTGCATATTTTCGTCGAACGGAGAGCTTTAGCACTTTGTGTTTTCGTCGCATGACACTACTCCATTCCACCATTCGTTCGTGCAGACTAGATGCTGCATGTGGAAGTGCCACTCCCACTCTCACATGTCCCACTCCCACATTTCACAAACCCGGCGACACATTTAGCGCGAGCAAGTCATCGACGGTTTCATCTTTTTTAAAGCGGTGGCTTTATAGGCCCAGCCACGCTCAAGGTCATGTCCTCAAGGTCATGTAGTCAAGGTCACGTAACGGCCTTGGCTGAAGCTCAAGGTCGCATTACCAGGTTCATGTAACGCCCGTTGCTGTAGTGAAGCGTAAGCTCCGGCCACGTGAAAGAGAAAGAGAAAGGGGAGAGAGAGAGAAAAAGAGAGAGTGGGAGGGAGAGAGGGAAGGGGAGAGAGAGAAGAAAGAGAGAGGGGAGGGAGAGGGGAGAGAGCGAGAGCCCACCCACGCTCAAGGTCATGTCTTCAAGGTCACGTACCGCCCGTGGACGAGGTGCAAGGTCGCGTAATCAAGGTCACGCAATGCCCGCGGCTGGAAGTGCAAGGTCGCATATTCAAGCTCACGTAAGCTGAAGCTGACGTGACCTCACGTTCTTGACGTGATCCTCGACGTAGCTCCTAGAGGTCGGTCGCTGAAGCTGACGCTAACCTCACGTTCTTGACCTGTGTCCTCATCAGGACGTCGTCCTTGAGGTCGTCCTAGAGGTTGTCCTCGACGTCGTCCTAGACGTCTTCGTAGACTTTGTCACTGACGTCGTCCTCGATGTGTGCACGGCGTATTACAATCATTTCATCACCGTACCATTTCCTTTCCTGATTGTCTTCTCTAACGATGTCCCTGCAAAGCGACCGCATTTCATCGCGTTCGGTCGAATAAATGTGCGTTCAAGGGCTCGAGGCTGAAGGGCTCGAATCAGCTGCGAGTCAACCTTCCTCCAAGGTACCGCTAATGGCGGACACCCCAGGACAACGATCTGAAGGTAGTCGCTCACGACACGCAGGGTGTTCATTCGACGCCAATTTCACGTTGCAGGAAGCGTGTACGACAAAATGTGACGACACGTTCAAAAACTCCTCCCCGACCAAATGCACAGCCACGATAGCGTGACATGCATCTAGAGTCAGAGCCTAAGAACTACAGTGCCTAGTTTATTTTCATCACGCTTCCCGCTTCGCGATTGATTCTACGCCGTTCTCGTGCCGCAACACCATTGGCTGCGGAGTAACACCAACAAGCCTGAAACTCGCCATGTCCTGTTTCTTTTAATATGTTACATGTGCACTACGTCACGATGCTGCTACCATGCAATCCTCAGAGTCGCACTGCAACTATGGCTATCGCACAAACTTTAAGCTATTGACAAATATAAATGAAAAAAAGAGACTTTGGAGCGTTATTAGCACACAAGTCTGATATGAACAAGGAGATCGTGTTGGTAAGACTTCGAAAACAGAGAAGAATAAAATCATGGAGGTGACAGAACACGGACGCTACACAATTAACGAAATGTTGCTGATGACGTCAGTCACTGCCAAGTTGAGAACAAGCAGGTGAGGAAGCACTTGCGGTGTGTCCGGCCTCCAGCAGCGAGTTCTCACCACGGCCTTCGACAATGCTTCAGCGTACCATGCACCTCGAGCAAGCGCGCGCACAGCCAACGCACGGCGGAAGGCGTGGAGCGCGTGATTGCTGGAGGCCGGGTTGTTCGAAAGACACGCCATATCGTTCTCACTTTGTCAGTGACTGTATTCGAGAAATTTGTAGTCGTCTGCCTTTTGCATTGTTTTCTTGTTTTCTCTATTCTGTCTAGCTGTTTCCACCGGCTAAGTTTCTACTCTTCCTCGAGGGACGCCATTTTTCTCGCTCGAACGGTGCCACTTTCGCAGCTATCGATCGCAGAACTTCCGAAACAGTTTTTATCATATAGCCGCGCTCGCGATGGCGAAAACTTGGACTGATAAGTGACCCCAAGCTGTCGTCTCCTCGGAGCTTTCAACTTTTCCAAGTGGCCGACTTAAACTTGAGAGTCGAAGGGAAATATCCCAAAGCGCGGAGAGAATTAGCATTTCGTCAGACGTTCGCGGTGCACCGAGAGCCAACACGCGCCAAATGGTTCCTCGAAGCAAGTTCGTAAGGGATTTCTGCCCGCGGCGCTCTTCAGACCTCAAATATCGAGCGCTCTAACGAGCGGAGAATGGAAGAAGTTTGAACAGATCATTTCTCGTTCTGAATGTATAGTGTATATATGTATATAGACAGAGAGAGAGAGAGAGACACTCTCAGGAAAAAAGGGTATTCTTACAACCCTTGTCTCATATACGACACCCCAACACTTCAGATCGGGGTAGAGCGCTCTGACGTCGAACCGATGGTACCAACTTTCACGAGCGGCTTCATAGCCAAGTGGTACAAGTTACTCAAATAGCTAATGTACGTACATGTGACTGACTACAAAAATTAAGTAATCGGGGTTTTCTTGGCCCTACTGCAAAACATCATTGTTCTTTTTTTCTGTAGTCTTCTGATACTTACTTTAGCTGTTTAATGAAGAATATATCGTACCGTTCTCAAGCCCCTCGTAAGGTTGGGGCCGTCTGTTCGATGTCAGTAGCGCTGTAGGTCGAACTGAAGTTTTAGGGTGTCGTATATGGGACAAGGGGTGTAAGAATACACCCTTTTTTCTGAGAGTGTATATATATATATTATAGACCCTTTCATCTCAGTAGTTGCCTGACCGGGGGATAGAGGGCGCTGGCACGCTCAGCGCCAGTAGGTTGCTTCAACTTGGTTGGTTTCAGGATGAAAGTGCACACGGCTGTGTTGCTGTTTTTTAGTTGTTTTTGGCTAATTTTGTGATACGATTGCTTCCTTCGTAGCAAACAATCATTGGAAAAGGTATTGGGCCGCTTTGAGGACTGGGGGGGGGTGTGCTTTTAAGCCTAAATTGCGAGCTTTTTTTTTTACGAAAGTTTCTCTTTGTGTATTTGAACATGGTCGGTTGCAAAACGTCTGACTGATGTACTGGTAAGATTAACGCCGTCTACGGCCATACCCGATGATGCTAGTTTAGAGAGAAAAATAAACGAATAAAGAAACTAGCTCGCAAATGCGAAGAAGCATATTGACAGCTTGATTAGCAATGTGCTGCATCGGGCAGAACAGTTGAACTCGCGAGTTTACTACTCATTGTTTCGGTTTTCGTGGACACACAACTTTTAGTGAACTTCGCAAATTAAAAAAAAAAAGATATTGTATAATGACTCAGATAATTTATATAAACAAGTATTATCAGCTCGGCCTGTTTTTCTTCCTTTATTTTTTTAAAAATAAGTTCTCGAGGGAGTTTTTTGGCACTGCGGCCCAAACGGAGTACAAAACTTTCCTATTTATCAAACCTGCTAAAGACAACATAAGCAGCATTTCACAATATTGGCCATAGGAAATAAATTATTTTATTAGAACACTTGCTTACTCAAAATAGGATACAAGTGAAGGCCCGTCAAATTAGGTCCAGCATTTGTCTTCGATATGACATACGCGTCAAATTAAGTCTGAAATTTGTCTTCCGTAAAATTGGGCCAAATAAAATTTAACGGCGCGGAAAAAGTAGTTTGGAAAGTTTGGCTGAAGTCCAGCGCTAGGCACAACTTGATGTATTTGTGTCAACAAATCTTTATTTGTTTGAACAGATTCACTTCATAAATTTCGGCGTCGCCAGCCACTAAAAAGTAAACCTCTATTCGCCATCTTCAACCCTGAACTCGAGTAAATGTTATGCACACGGCTTCTTTTTTTTTTGCGTCAAATATTGCGGATTTTAGAATACTGGCAAAAGTTAAAACACCGTATGCAAAACTTTGCGTACGCAAAAAAAGAAAAAAGGCGTCGTCATCATTGCGCATGCGCCGTGTCCAAACCACGTTTTGTATTGGATAATAGAGACGACGCTATTTCTTTGCGCACGCTATTCTAAGACTCGCCAATGTTAAGTTGTCTGTGGCAGTTTCTTACGCGGGAAGTCCCAACCGTTTTGTTAAAATAAATAAAGTGGATTGAACTCGTTATCTAAAGACAACGAATAAATAACTCGCCAGACCGCCGAAATAGGACCGAGCATGGTATACAATTTCTTAAACTTCATAAGTAATCCGTCCAACCGAATGTTTACTTCGCAAAAAACGATCGAGAGGTGTGATATCATGAACAAACAAATCACCCGATGTTGACGTACCATTATTCCTAGCCTCAGATAAAATACAAGTTAAACGTTCGTTGCCTATCTCCTCCAGGAGTTCTCTCACATAATCAACAGAAGCTGTTTTCGATCAATTGTGAATACAAAGGACGATACTTTCAGGAAACACAGATAGCTTTAGCTGACTATTCTTGACGCCTTCCGATCCTAAACGCGAGATAAAAATATACATGCTTCTTATTGCGAATGTTCCACCACTATTAGTAAACGAACCTCAGTTGTCATAAGAAAGTGACCTTTCGAACCCTCGTGATGTCCTAGTCATCTACATGATCAATGTGGCTCAGTGCTAACTCTGATTCCCCTGCCTCATCTTCACACATATTCGGTACGCCGACGGTTAAAATCGCCAAATAGTGCTACAAAAGTAACCGCAGAACTTGTGCACACTATGACGTAATGCAATTAGGTAGTAGACTTAAGTATCGGACTACACTTAACGAAGTAAGGCAAGAAAGCGCGGCGAAACGCGGCGAAAAGCACGAATACAACGCCTCCGCCAAGGCGCGGAGGAGAGCTGAACAACAGGTCGAAGCAACCTGTTGGAGCAGGTACAAGGCTGGGGCTAGATAAGGGCGGAAAAATCGCGCGGGCGCCTTACCGCAACCGCTAGCCGATGGACCTAGCTCAACGAGTGGTAACTTTAGTGCGCTACTACGCTTCTCACGCGCTCAAAGTCTTTCTGAAAATGACTGATCTAGTGGTTTTCGATAACGCTCAGCAACTTTCTAATTGTTGAACCATATGTCGGTACTTGCACCCTAATTAAGAAGTTCACATTGCCAAAATTTTAATTAATTAGCTGGACTAATTAGTATGTTTTTAGCATAATCTGACCAGTCCGTCGTGGTTGACAGTTTGTTCTCAAGACAGTTTCTTTTTTTTTCAACGCCCTAATTTTTAGGATTTTTGAAAGTCTTCGCAAAACACTCAGTATATACTGTAGCGGCCTCAATTTCGCGAGGACCTAATTTTCGCGAATATCGCGAATCGCCAACAATTTGCGTAAAATAGGTCCCGCGAGCAATTTCGGTAAAATGTAAACACATTGGAATATATATATTGAGATCCCACCGCGTCGTGAAAATTAGAACCTGCGAATTATTCCAAAACTTCATCTTTGACCGAAATTACGAAATATTGAGCCCACGAAAAGAAGTAGTTTACAGTATATAAATATACAAACAAGTTATAAACTTTCAGCAGCCACCAAAGTTGAAATGAGCTTCGCGTGTGTGAGAGGTCCGCTTACACCACTCTAACATAGGAAAACGCGACTGACAAGTGCGGCACTTAAGCGCTTAGGGCCATCGAGGCCGATATACGGAGTGTCTCATCCAGTGGTAGAGGGAACTGTTGACATCTGCGAGTAATGTGTCGCTGAATATTTATGCGGTCGTCCGAAGTCTGTTCCCGGATGTGCCTAATTGGATACGCAAGTGCGTGCGTGCGAGTGCGAGAGTATGGGTGCGTGGGAGTACGTATAGTACGTGCTTTTAATGTGTGTGCGTGCGCGCGTGTGTATGTTGCCTCGGATTGGAATGGATTGTGTCGGGTTTGCACTCTGTATCGAGCGATTGCAGCGTAATAAACAAGATCTAGCAAAAACAAAATACAAAAATTTAAGATACAGAGTTTGCGCGGATACCGGTACAATGTTTCCTAGATCCATAGAGTCTAGCCAATAAAAACTTGCCAACTGTAGCATAACATTTGTTTTAGACAAACGTACTGCTGCAGCGAAAAAACTAACACACGCAAAACGTCCGAGGTTGTTTTTTTATTTACATTTTATTTGAACGGTTTGGTATCGACCAGCAAAAAAAGTAACGCGATCACCTAAAACATAAGAATGACTGTTTTGGGGAATTTTTATGCTGCATCAATACATGCGTTTTTGACTGCAGCCTTTAAAAATGCGTTTTTTCTCCGAAAGCGTAATCCCTTTCAATAAGCAGTGTAGGCTTAGCGGCACCGGTGGGTGGATGGCCAATCCCACTAAAACGCTTCTCGGCCGTAGGATTTCGATAAGCCTTTACCTCGTTGAGATTTCCCGTTCCACGGCCGCTGCCGCCCGAAGTGACGTCGGTATAATCCTCACGAGGATGCTCTCGTTGTTATTTTCTTTAAAGGGCAACTCGGCTTTATTTTTGATATTTAGAAAGCTATGCAGCCCTCTTCAGTATCATATAGGAAGACCCCATGTCAAATATTACGATCTAATTCCGTCTATATATTTAATAAACTGGCCAGCAAACTTTCAAATGAGCCAAGTCGCCGAAACCTGCCAACTCTAGCGTGCGACGTGAGGCGCAATCGTCAGCGCAGTCAATGCGACGGAGTTGGAGCGGCCAACGTTGAGCCACTACGTCAGAGGCATGACTACGTCATTCTCACGTTTTGTTCGTTTTTACTTCTACAGAGCGAAATTGAACGATGACGTCGCGAGTTTTCCTTACTCGGTGTTGGCTCAACAGCGTCCACGTGATCACCGTAACGCGGATGGCGCTCATTCGCGACCTCCAACCAACTATAGGTGGCGCCACTCATTTCTCCAAGAGATGGCGGGTTTAGTAGGAGGGTCAGGATATGCCTCGCCGCTGCTGAGCCAGTCTAGTGTGCCGGGCTTCCACTGAGCGACATAAATTATTTCTGGTAACACGAGGAAGCTAGGGTGTTATGAGCGCAGGTCACCTCTTTAACCTGAAAACAAGAACGGTGTTTAGCGTATTATTTGACGGAAGAATGCGCGTTTTAATTCTGGAGCGAAACCGAAAACTTACCTCTATTTTGGATTTAATTTCTTGATATAAGTCTTAATCTCGGATTCTGTCATGACTCAAGATGTGTCTCACTTCGTAATTATTTACTTAGAAACGTTGTTCTGCAGAAACTTTATTTTGCGGACATTGCTATGCCATACATGTTCGATCCAGGCTGATATTTGTAGTTGTTAAACAATTCAGTGCTGATATTTGCGCGTTCTCGCTGCCTTTTTTTCGCTCAGATAATTGTCATGGGAAATAATGAACTGCGGGCCTTTTAATGGGTTTTCGGGTGTCTAGATGAATTAATTGGCCTAACATCATTCCAGCACAAGAATGAGAAAATAATTCAATTTTTTTCAGTATGTCCAGGAAACCCATAACACATAATAAACGCTGCTTTCACCGCAGTGACCCAAAGACGGGATCCGAGTCAGACAGTTGACAGCGTGTGTGTAAACGGGCGTTTTATAGTGACTGGGTAGACGCGTAGAACTTCATATTAGATCCAGTGTTTGACTGTTTGTCTATCTTGATAACGATGTCAGAGGTTTTCATATTCTAAAAAGAAAACAGAATTATACCTTTCTGGAAAGACTCTTATGGTTAAATTGCCCATTCTCGTGATATTGGCGTTAATTGGAGGCACACATCGCCGCGATTTGTATTAATAATAATAATATTAAAATTCACGTATTTGAATAAATAATTTTTTTAAGCTCTATGCGTTGCCCTGCGCGTTTATCGGTCTGTTTCTCCGCTCCCCTCTCCCCTTCCCCTCTCCCCGGGCCACTGTCCACGCCATGCGAAGCGAACTGCCCGCGTCGCGTGCGTCCTGTGCCTCGCCCCCACGAATGTCACAAGACCACGTGGTTCGACGTGACGTGGCCATGACTCTGACGACACGAGACCGATGTTGCCTGACGCAACCGAATTTTCGGTTTCGGTATCAGCTGATGTTTAAATTAAGATTACACAAATAATATTCCACATTTCGCGAATCCGAAGACGTAGAGCTGTTTAGTAGTGCTTTGTGAAATGGAATCACATGTAAGCCTCAAATATTTTCGGAATTGAGCGAAGTTCCCTTTAATAGCAGAAACCAAGATGTGAAAACAAAGCAAAAATGTGGCTGCCGTTTTCTAGTTTACACACTTGCGACTGCTTGCAACCATAGGGACCTAAGACAACTTTTGCCTCTTGGGACTGCTTACGACCGTCGCGCAGCGGTCGTAAAGGAGTCGAAAGCAACTTAAAACCGGTTTTTAGTCTCTCCGAACGTGAGCAGTCAGAAGCGGTGCGAACTAGCCTTACACTTTTGCACTTGTGAATAATTTTGTTCATTGTTCTTATTAATGGTCAACACAGAGGTCAAACCGAGTGTGCTCTCTTGACAAGAAAATCAAGTAGACACCATCATCGGTCGACAAGGAAAACAAAATAAATACTTGTTTGCATTAAAAGAAGCACCGACGTAGTAATTAGTTTGTAACTCGCTCTGTTCGATATTTTTATTTGTTTTCTCCAATTACCTAACATGCTAAAAGTTGAAAACAGGAGACTGGTGTGATAATCACGACTCTGTAAAAGAAATTACGAAGTTATGTACAGTTTGCCATACCAACTGCGAGACAACATTTGTCCCGAGCATCAAAATCAAGAAACACCGTGCTTCTACCAAACCTTAACTTCAAAATAAAATGCTAAAATTATTATGGCTTGAAGCGAAGACAAGGTTTAATAATTGAGCTGATTGATAATTCATGACAGGGTTAATTCATGACAGGGTGACAGCGAAGACAAGGGTTATAATCGGGCTATATAGTTGATAGTCATGTCAAATTAATTTAGAGAAGCCAAGTAATGATACGTATAAGTATTCTTTCTATCCAAAAACTATATCAGAATGGAACAATCTCCCCGAAGAAATAGTATATGATACCCTGGCTTCTTTCGAAACATGCATATCTGAATTGTATATACCAGCATTAACGAACCTTGCCTCTCTGGCAGTGCATACTCTTGATTATATGTTTTTGATACTTGTGAATGGATTGAGACTTCAGTGACTCCATTTATAACCTGCTAATGTGTTCTTTGTCCCTTTTTATTGGCGTTTGTTCGATGTTGTTTTTGTGCACACAGTAGCGTACGCTCTTATAAATTTTAGCAGTGAGAAGACATTATACTTCAAAATGTTGGTTTTGTTGTGTATTCAGCGTGATTTACCAGTGTACTCTTTCTTGTCTTTCGTGAGTTGTAGTCTTCAAAATGTGCCTTCATATGTATTACCTAGTATTCTATTCTGTGTACTGCTGCACCCGTAACAGCTCCAACGGGCTAACAGTATGGATAAATAAGAAAACATTCAGCGCAAGAAACGATAGACAACTTGAGAAATGGTGCTGAGAATGTTAATTATATCGTTAAACAACGACGATGCAAAAGCGATACACATTATCCGACCGCTTATTAAGCTTATGACGCAAAAAAAAAATCTTCCGCTTAAAGTTTTTACCGATAGAGCAACAATGTTTTCAGAATGCTTAGTTTCGACAGTTCACGAGAAAAGAGGCGCCGGCGTGAAAGCAAAAGAGAAATCAGTAGCTCGATCGTCACTTCAAGGTAGTTTTGGCGGTCATGGCTCGAAAGAGAGAACAGAAGCCAGCCAGCCGGTCATTAAGTATGAATAGGGTTCCGTGTTTTCTGTGTTTAAGGTTTCGTCGAATTCGGAGGGTGTTTTTCGGAGTTTATATTTTGCCGAGGATTGTGAGTTTATCGGAGTTTGTATTTCTTTGATTCCCAATTCGCCGAAATTCGGAGTTTAATATCGCAGTGTTTCCTATTAAAAATAAAATAAATAAATAAAGAATAACCGGATGTAAACGCATGGCAGATAAAAAATAAAACGCGCTTGTATCATCAAATTTCTTCGAGTTGAATTTATGGCGTTGGTGGCATTGGCAATACTAATTTGTCCGGCGACAAAAGTCGTACACAAGTGTCCTTCGACAAACGTCCATAACTTCAAATCAATAAATTCCCGAGGTAGTCGCTAAGGAAGCTCGTAGTCATCCCATCCTATTCCATCAATCTAGCCGGCGGCCGCGCGATGTGGAGTGGTTAAGGATGGAATAGAGAAGTTTCAACTGTCCCATTTCTCTATTTAATACAATCTCTATGGTCCATAGCTTTTCCCGTTACAGAAACATACCCTTTCCTTTCTCTAATACACAAAACGCATGGCTCAAAATGGAAACCAAAAGAGTGACTTTTATCGTGAGCCGAATGTACAATGACCTGTTGCCCTGAATCAACCTTGACGAAACAAGCGATAAAAAACTCCTTTTGACAACGGTGCGAGATTTGAAAGATAATTATGGTTGCACTTTCGCAGGACCAGTGCCTCTGTGCAGATCAAACTGTAGAAAATATTAAAAATAAACATCTTTTTTTTGGGGGGGGAGGGGGGGGGGTGGGTGACTGGCTTTGGCACATAAACATTCGGAGTTTATCAGATAAATCCGAATAGACCAAAATTTTACCGGCGGGTGTTTTTCGGAGTTTTTCGGAGTTTTTCGAATTCGTCCGAAAACACGGAACTCTATACTCGGCGACAGGTGAAGAGTTAAGTGGATGACCCTCCCACCTCTTTCCCCTTTAGTAGAGCGAACGATGTAGAGGGCGCGACCTCCTCTCCAGCATTCGCTCTGCTCAAGTGAAAGAGGAGGGAGGGGCCTTCAGTTTACTCTTCACCTGTCGCAGAGTACAAGTATGAACCGCATGTGAGTGATTTGGCGAGAGATCACACAGCGACGGACACCGGCTTTCCGTTGCTCGATCAGTTGCGACGACGAGGCAGACCGCATGAAAGCCACGGGAGCAAGTGACCAAGGCGATGAGCGACGTTTTCTAGACGTCCAAAAACCGAGCGACGCGACGAGCGAACAGTGAGAAATCTCCGTCGCTCGCCGCTGACTCTCGTCGCTGTCGCCGTCGCTCGTCTCGTCTGCTCGCTAAATCGCTTACATGCGGTTCAGCCTTTAAACTCGCTACCAGCCTACTCACCACGTTTGCGACAAGTCGAATACTGGGTAAGCGGTATCTAACTTACTGGATTCCCAGACACATCAATTTTTTTCTACAAGGATGTTACAGAAATGTTCTCACCTGTGATTGCGTCCCCACGTGGAAGGGTCCCCGGTCACAGTTCCGACCGTAACCGAATGCCGCCATCTTTGAAATACGAACATAAATCGGCTGCATTGGCTACGACTTACGCCTGCTCTTTAAAAAAGACTTGTTGCAGTTTCGGTTCCGGTTCTTTGGGCGGTGCCTCGTTTGCATTTATCTTACCTTGTGTTTCATCCGATGTTTTTTTAGCTCACAATTTTAAGTTTAATGAAACGAAACGGTAAAATGAAGCACTGTCCGTGTCAGCTATTCTACTGAAACTCGGAGTTTTAAAGCGGTTTAATTTTGCTGGTTTAAATGCTGCCTTTTCATCGTTCAAGTGGTATATAACACTGGTATTGCAGGTCTTACTATTTTACGCTTTCACCCGCGTGGTTTAGCAACCTTTCGATGTAAGGAATTGTACCAGTCTATATTCAGCAATCCAGCGTTTTTTTGTTTTAGCCGCGATACAACAATTTTAAAGCGTTGGCAAGTTCCTAAATATCGCTTTGTTTTGTACATAAAAATTCATAATAGACAAAGGAGGACGCTCACATTGTTGTGATTTATTTGTTGTCATCAATATAATAGTGAGATGTTTTTATTATTATTTACACTCTTATTATCTCTCCGGCGATTTCCGATATAAGTACACCAAAGACCTGATTACGTGGTTAGTAGCCTGAACATAAAGTCACGCCCCGCCTTCTGAAGCTTTCAGTGTTTTTCGAAGATTCAGCGTGATAACTCCACAAATAGATACATCTTTGTTGTTGTATTTTTATTGAACTATATTGTTGTTACTTTAGTCTGTTTAATCGTCTTCGCTCCTCTGCTTTTTTTAAGTGTCCCAAAACAGCAGAATATTGAAAAGTTAATTCTGAAGGAAAAACTCGAAAATAATCTTCTGAAAACTTCACATGCGAGCAACCGTTGTCTATGCCAGAAATTGTGAGTGCGTCCCTTAGCGAGGCATTTACGCTGCTCACCATACAGAAATTCCTGTTCTTTTCCATGTAAATCATTTGGACTTTAATCAATGTAGTAATATACAATTCGCTTCTTCGAAAACTACATTTCTTTTGACAAGTTCATATTCCCATGTTGCGTTTTAGAAGACGCGTTTAGGTTTAACTTCGTGAATATGAATCTGTATTTTCCGCCATCCATAAATCGAAGTGAGCGAGGCTTTATTTTACTTTATTTTTATCTTAGAAACAAGAAACGTGACATCTCAGCAATGGAAATCTATACCCAATCCTATACGCCGTGGCTGACTGAACTTGTGTATTACTCGTTTATTTTATTTCTTACCAAAGCTATAGTACAGTCGGCGGCAAATATAAGCTGAGACGAGCCGGAGGTGCTAGACGAAAAGGGATAAAATGCTGCACGGGAGTGCTTCCAGTTTAGTAAACAATGTAACCTGTTGCCATATTGTTACCCCAGGGAACGGGACAGTTCATTCAAACCTCCCTTTTAATAGCTTGATGCAGCATGGACTCCCGACTAGGCATTTTTACTGTACCAGGTTATATTGCCCTGTACCAGCTCATATTGCCGTTGACTGTACATGCAAAATCCGGCGGCACTCCGTCACTCCGCTGCGGGAGCGCTTCTGTCCACAGAGTGCATGCGCGGACTAATTTACCTCTATCCGAACTGGTTCTTTGCGCACGCGCGCTGTGCACACCTGGTTCGGGCAAAAGCAGGCCTGTTGGTTAAAAGGCGCATTGGCCTGCGGTACATTTAGATGTCTGTCATTTGACGAGATCTCATGTGCGTGAAACGCAGCATATACGCAACGTTTGCACTCTAGTTTCGACTCCGTCTATACTAAGTGCAGCATTTGGTCCGACCACAGGCAACGCCCCGATCCGATGGATCCAATTATACAGAACTAAAAAGTGCACCGTCATGTCACTCGTGGTCTTGGCGCGTTGCTCTTGCCGGCTAGACCAATCGAGACCAGAAAGAAGCGCGGGATCAAGACGCATTTATTGTGCGTCTTGATGCACAATAACGATGCACTTTTTGATTGGCGGACGATGCACTTTTGTTTTATTGGCTTCGGAGGATCGTAGTGTTTCGCCGCAATCGGCATTAATGGGAAACTGCTCTCCGGTGCTTTCAGAGCCAAACTCCAAACACCCTTACGCCTTAGCGGCCCATCATGGGGTGTACTCTCATTACTTAACTCCTTTCCTGCACACACCAAACACTTTTCTTACACCCCTTTATAAGGTGAAAAAAGTGTGTTTTAATCATGTTCATGCATCGCAGTAAATGTTTAAAAGTCAAAGCTAGAATGCGGGCGCGCTGGTCAGTACAGCTCATTGTACACCCAATGTAGCTAAACTATTGTGTTCAACCAACGTTCGAACAAAAAACATAGCTAAACATTTTTGCTGTGTCTTGGAGCTTTGTGTCGGTTGTACCGCGGTCCCCCCTCAGCACTCCGTGGATTACAGCGTCTGTAAATCCTGAGAAGGAATGTTAGACATCAAAAGAGCCAAGACAACAAAAGCAAAAAGCGATGAACTTCGGTATACGACCAACAAAGCGACGCAACTTGGCATGGAAGACACCGCCTTATCGGCACAGGGCTTTGAGAGGAACTCCTTATTCCCATAAGCCCGACTTCTCCGGAAGTCGGAAAGAGCTGAAAGCGGCCTAAAGCCCCTTGTCCGCTCCGGGCCTGTCCGAAGTCACGGGAACGACAGGTTCAGGAACGAAATGGAAGACGATGAGAACTTTTCTGGCATCTTTTTGTGTTGTTTTCGTCTTCCCACACCTTTTAAATTATAGTCTTTTAGTTATCTTATTCGCTTTAAGAAATACTTTGGTTCCGCCTTGAAGGCAGTATAACGAGCCGTTCTTGGGCCCTACTTAGACTGTCGTCGTTGTTATGGATTCTATAGCAAGTGGACAGAAAGTGTCATTGTGGCTGAGAGCCCCCCAAAATTAAAACATGGGCGATACCGAGCGATTGGACAAGAACGCTGCGTAGCAGCTCGGCAAAGTATTCAAGAAGCTCAAGCATGAGGTCGGGTCAAGTAAATGCAGCCTTAGTCTTCCAAAACTTGCAAAATCTCTGCTCTTGATGGCACTAATGGCCCAAGGCAGGCTTGCGCCATCTATCCATTGCTAGGTGTCGCAAGGCACCGCCCGATTATAAGGGCTCAGCCTCCTCAATCATCGATCTATTCATTCATTCACGACCGGAGCTTTGCGAACTATAGGATGTACAGAGTTAAAAATCAACATATAGATAGAGTCTGTGGGGCGAGCAAAGACAAGGAAGAGACGACTGAATACTTTCGACTCTATTGTAAAGGGCTTTACCCAGCAGTTGCCAAAGACGGTAATGATTTAGTTAAAGCGTTAAGATGTAAGTCCAGCGAAAACAATAAACAGACTGTGAAGTCAGATATTACCAAGTCGGGGCCACCTGAAAAGTAAGCGTAAATAAAAACATACATGTAAATATAGTTTTTTGTCAATCCATTAGGCAGAAGGCGCCCCGCACCCGGTTGCAAAGTGGCGTTTCTGTCACAGGATTGTAAATTTTAGCAGTATTACTATGAAAAGGCATAAACCCTTTATCGTTTTGCGTATTATGGTTAGAGGCTATATCTTTTGATGTTCAAACACTGGCTAGCAGCACAAGTAGCCATCCGATTCGAAGGAAAAGCCGCCATGTATTCATTTCTTCGTCTTTCCATCAAATTTAAATATTCGGCAGTATGCATCCTTCCATCCGTCCATTCATCCCGTGAAAGTTCGAAGAATACATGTTTAGTGCAAACATAAGTATGCCTCCAACACGCCTGTAGACAGTTTTTGCATGACAAATATAATACTACTGCTATACAAGAAGGAAGAAAAACACAATTCAGACAGTGTATTCAGACTGGCTTTCGTAGAATGCAGTGCGAGCTCGGCTTTAGACAATCTCATCCAAAAGCTGAAATAGTATGGTCCTAATTCATGCAGATATTTTACGAGAAAAAAAACTGACAAAATAAAAACACAGGGCACAAAAGTGAGAGGCAACACAAAACAAGGCGCACATTCAACTAAATTTTTATTACACTATCTATATAAGCACTGCAAACTGCGTATGCGCAAACAGAAAAAAAAACACCAAGATAAAAAAAACACAAAGTAAACAACTAAGAAACCAATAATGCATGACTGAGTCTTCGCTAAAACAGGCGTGCTCCTATCAGAAGGGTACCGAAGGAACGCTTCTATAGGGCGTATTCACTGGCCGCCCCATCTGTGGGTGCTGTTTAAAGCGCATGCTCAGAACAAGCTCACATCAATAGGCTGCAGCAGACCGGCACTCTTGACTGCGGGAACGCAGACCGCAGTGCAAGAACTGTGCCCGTCGCTGTCAGCACGCGCGCAGCATCTCCGCGCACAATATGGCCGCCAGTGGCTGCCCCCTATACAGTCGCCGCCTCGTTCCTGCGGGAGGAACGCTCCAAAACACCGACCTCGTGCCCTCGTGCTTGTGGCATTGACTGCAGGAAGTCACTGGAACGCGCATGCAACACTATCGAGCCCTAGCACGAGCCTCTTCAACGTCTTTCATGGTCGCTCGTGATATCATGGAACGCGAATAGCTTTATTACTCTAGCACTGTATCGCCAGGCCGTTCTGGTTTCTGGGTTATTCAGCTTGGTCCTTACTCAAGCCCGCGCAGTACAGCCAAAGCTACAGGGGGAGACACGTGCCCCAAGCTTTAGAAGAGGAGGGAAAGGAGGATGCAGCAGATAGATCTCAGCCTTTTCCCTGCTCCTCCTCGTGAACAGGTTGGCATACGCTTTCTTTTCGTAGTTTCGCGTGCACTGCATGGTTCTAGTGGGGACGGAATAGTTAGCAGGAACGTCGAGACAGGAGGATGGGCAGGGGGCCGCTACACACCCCTCCCCCCCTCAGGCATCTTCTAAAGAAGCTGGCAGCGGGCATAAAGGGGCATATCGAACAGCCTCGTAGGGATAATCCTCTTCTACCATTATCACATCTCCCCTTCCCCCCTCCCTCTTTCTTCCCCGAAGAATTTTAGGGCACGTTCTTGATCCCTATTTGTGTGCGTGTGTGTGTTTGTGTTGGCTTAGTTCCTTGTTATTTCCCTTTCCCTGCCTTTTTTTTTTTTTTCGCTATCCCCCGTCGCCTTTTCATCTCTCAAACACTACCGACGTCCATTAGTCTCATTACAGGCACCGCCTGGGCGACTTCGGTAGCGCTGAGTTGACGGGCGGGTCGATGAGCTCTAGTAGCCGCGTACCGCGCAGCCGCCAAGCATAACACAAAGTTCGATCTTCGCCTCACCCGGAAGCGTAGATTTTGGCCTCATCTTTGCACTTCCTTCCTGTGCTGTAGAACGCCGCATTGTCGTCGGTCTCTCCACA
Organism: Ixodes ricinus; assembly: GCA_037355805.1. Classification (NCBI taxonomy): domain Eukaryota; kingdom Metazoa; phylum Arthropoda; class Arachnida; order Ixodida; family Ixodidae; genus Ixodes; species Ixodes ricinus. The sequence continues at coordinate 55,424 of JAZHYW010064339.1, forward strand.
AGCGACGAGTCTTGCGCCGAGAAAGCCGAATATTGAAAGTCACCGCCTGCTAGGGACAATGTAGCATAGGGCAATGAGCTCTTAACGAGTCGCCAGGATTTAGTAGGACACGCGGTGCGCACGCCACTGCATGGCCGCCGAATCGCCATTGCCGGTGCTGCTCGCGCTCGCTCAGAATGAAGCTCGCTGTGACTTTGTGTTTCACAATCTCGCTGGAATTTGAGCACCAAGAGAGTTTGAATGATTGACACCATCGCGCCGCGTGACGCCATCGTCGCGAGAGTCCAATCGAGCACGCTCTGCGAACTTTGGCCACAACTTTGTGCTTGACGAGTTTAGTTCTGAGTTGAGAGGATGAACGATGGGCATATTTCTGGACTTTTACTTGGCGAGTGCCATTACTTAGAAAGAAAAAAAAACACAACTAAGGCGAGTTTATTCGGTTATTAACGCTAGGAAAGAGATTCCACGCATCACACAAACTACATGGTGTTTGCTGGAGACATGGGACAGCATTAGCTGCAGGCACGCCTCACGCATGGCTCTTCTTAGATATCTACGTTTTGAACACGTCTGAATTGACAGTTTCGCTATGATGACCAATCGAACACGGCCCTCAGACAGGAAAACAGACACATCAGAGCGTGTCTGTAGGCTGTCGTTTGTACGATGTACTATAAGCGGTCTGTCTTTCGCCTAAAACCCTTGCCTAGGGGAGTTTATACAGCGTCCCCTATAGCCTGTTTTCAGAACAAATTACGAGGTGTCGGGAATTCTAAGGACATAATGAGGACATGTGCTTGCTTCCCCTCGAAGTTCCCATCTGTTTCGGTGGTTCGTCTTCAAGTACCGAGAAGCATCGGTTTCCCCACACGCCTTTTCGATTCAGTTTTTTTTCTTTTCCCTGTGGTCCCGGTCGGAGTATCTGTATGTACACTTGAACGAACAAACGACTGCTGGAGTATAGAGCTTCAAGTGTGAGCATAAAAGGGTAGTCACTAATTGAGAACTGGTTCCGCACAAGAACACACACACACATTGAAGGCGCATTTTTCTAATTTCTCCTTGTTTTTTCGCGAATCACCAGGCGGGGGTCAATATTGACTGGCGCCAGCCGGCAACATCGAGTGCTGCCCCATGGTGTATAGCCATCGCTCCGGCCCTGGAAACTAAGTTGCGTCGCCCCAGGCAGTTTTTGTCTCTTGGGTCGGTAAATGGGATTATCGAGAACACTACGGAGATTATTCTTCGAGTTCGGCAGAACGGAAAGAGTGTTTATCGCACTGCTTTTCGCTTCCTCGTACATACGTTGGGTAAACAATGGGAAAAGGGACATAAGTGTTTGATAAAAGGACTTAAAGATATGGATGTTTGGGTTGCCGAAGCCCTCGACACGGTAGGGGCTATTCACTGGCGGCCATAGCTGAGTGCACGGCTGCTCCATGTGTATTTGCAACGCACATTCCACACCGTCCAGGGTGCCGGTCTTGGGAACATTTAAGTGCGTGCTCGGTATGAGCATGCCCAGTACGCAGAGCACTTAGATATGGCGTCCAGGAAATACCCCTACGGACCCCTTCAAAAGTTACGCCCCTATAAGCTCTCTCTGAAAACACGGGAAAACGGTGCGCGCTAAAGGCACCACAGAAACGGAGTCCATCATTTGTGCCAGGCCTCTTGGAAGTGAGTATCACATCCGTTATAGACCTGCCAGCTTCTTTGAGTTTTCTGCTCCTGCCGCTGCGCAGTGTTTTCAAGATCGACCATAGGAGTGCGTAATTCACAGGGATGGCTGGATGGCTAGAGTTCCTGTATCAGCTCCTACTGGGAGCCAGAGTTGCGCGTCTGTTTTCCACGCCGCCGCGCCGCTATTCGCCAAGATCCGATCACGTGAAGAGCCGGATCAAGTGCCGTGCAGGAAAGTAGACTTTGTACGCGCCCCGGCCGTCGTACCCCTTCTTCTGAGCGAACGTGCGGCGCCGCTATTCGCCGAAGTACGTCGCGTGAGAAGCGGGATCAACATGCCGTGCAGGAAAGACGGCGCTACGGAGATGAACGCGCAACTCTTGCTCCCGTAGGGAGCCTATACAGGAACTCTAGGGATGGCCAGAGCCGTACATTGGGCGAGTCTGGCCAGTGGGTGTGGTGACGAAGGCGCCGGAGAGGAGAAAAGTGAAGGAAAGGGAGGAGAGCGCCGAAGGAGCGAGAGAGAAAGAAGGGAGCAAGAGGAGACGGACCGCCATTTTGACGCAACACGCTGTAGGTGCCGAGCACTGTTGAGGATGCACGTCGTCTGCTACGGGCTTATTTCTTTTTCGCCTGAATAAAAGTTTGTGTTCAAACTTGAAGAAACCTCATTCGATTAGCGTTTTAAGCCACCGAGAAATACCAAAATGTCATTTCCTTGCCGGAGCCTGCCAAATAAAAGAAAATAACCGTAATTTGGATGTCGATCCCATGCATTCCGCCGGACGAATGAATGAAAACGGCGGCTCTCCCCGCTCAGCTGGGAGCAGCCGTGAGATCACGCGCATGCGCTCACGCTTCTCGATCTGCGCCGCGAGCTGATTGGCTCAATCGGGAGGGGGACGTTACGGCGTCGACGACACAGACTGGCCAAACTCTCCCCATACACGGGTCTGGGAATGGCGGGTCCCGCGCGCTTTATAGTCGCCCGCTGTCAATGGGCCGAGAAACTGAGGGGAAAGGAGGAGGCGAGAAGCGACTTCGGAACGCCGGGCTCTGACTGGAAGGATTAGGGGGTAGACGTAAAGGTAGCAGCCTTTGTCTCGCATTGCGCTCGTCGAGACGCTTTAGAACGCGGAATGCCAGCGCCTGGCGTTTAAACCGATAGGAACGACGAAGAACCGATTGAGCCGATTGGAACGACGAAGAACAATACAAGAAGCAAAAATATTGTTAGTAACGAATCACCGTTCCTGCGCTCTCATGTATACGACAGCATAGCGCATCAAATTAAGAGGAGGACCAATCGCACGCGTCCAGTCCCTCGGCTCCTTTTCTCTTCTACCCATCTTGATTCGAAGCGCTGCGGTCGTATTCATTATCCGCGACTGGTAACTAACTATACATGCAGTCACACACTCTACACAAAAAAAGAAAGTATGTGGATTTACTTTCCTGCAGAATACGAAGTCCGTCAATCACGACGTAGTACAAGAGAAGAATCCCGACGAACGGCGGAGCTCAGGGTACGGCACAGTGACAATGCGCGTAACATTTCACTCGCTCTTCGACGGTGTTCCTTTACACCCACGACGGTGATTCCTTTACATCCACCTGGGAGTTCTTACGTGGACCCACGGGAGTGTTCTTTTACACTCAACAAGGAGTTTTTACGTGAACCCATAGGACTATCTCACATCCATCTGGGAGTTACTATGTGGACCTACGGGAGTTTTCTTTCACATTCATTTGGGAGTTATTACGTGGACTTACAGGAGTATTCTCTTCACGTCCATCTGGGAGTTATTACCTGGACCCAAGGGAGTATTATTTCGACTGCGACGACTGCAGACGACTGCGACGTCACTCGGAGTCGTTCTTTTTTTTTTTTATCTCTCCTTTCTACAACTTCTTTACGCGCTCTCTTTTTTTATTTTATCTGCTTACTTTTCTTTCCAAAATGTAGATTCGCCAGACAGCAATTGCTTTGCTTATTCTTAACTGGACCTTTCTCTAACAGAAATAATAAGGTAGTTTTCTTCTCTTTTTTTTCTTTTTCAATAAACCGAGTTTGAAAAGTTAAGTCTCACACTTACGGGAGTAAAAACACGTAAAAGCTGATTGTTCAAATTGTTCACTCGCACTCTAGTTGTTTTCTTATCCTTTTCATTGTTCAAAAACCATTCCACTGATGCTTGCATAGTAATCCAGAACCGTCAGAGCAACTTGATTAAGCCAGCCTCTCATTGTGCGCGCAATCACCGCAAAAAAAAAAGTAAAAGTAAATAGATATTCAATGGAATACCTCGTCAAGACATACTTTTCGACAGCTTTCGAAAAAAACGAGCGAAATCAAAATCGAAGTCTTGGATTTCCCTAATGTCGTCAAAACGTTTATAGGGAAGAAAAACAGGGAATGGAGCCGAATAACGTCATGCGCCATCAAATCCGCATTCAAAACTCCTCCGAACTCTCCGTCTGCTCCTGACCTAAGCTGAGAGTGCGGTGGGAGTTATCTGCGTTCGCTGGTCCAATCACCCCCGCTCCCATTTCAACGCCTGAACCCTGAACTCTGCGAGTGGGCGTGGTCACGCGGCGAAAGACGGACGTCTGATGAGTCGAACAAACATGTAGGCTTCCGCCGCACTGTCATCTTAGGGATAGATTGAAGTACAGACCCTGAGATTGTTACATTTCTTTGATGTCTACTTCTGACGGTCGGTCGTAAAGACTGCGTGTCGTTTTTAGCTCGTGGAACGTGCTCGCGTAACGATATGCAGTGTAGATGTTGAACCTTCGAAGGCTATTCACTCTGACCTTGAACCAGCTAGTCGATATTTTTGGTCGGTACGGATGCGGTAGCTTTAGGCGGAAATGTGTCCGAAAAATTCCGGTCGTACTCATCACCTTGTGTCTGCTGTTGCTGTTCTTGTTGGTGTTGCTGTGTTGCTGTTGTGGTTGTTGTTGTTGCTGTACGTGTGTGTCTTTATTTGAGTGTGTGCTTCATGCGGAATCATCTTTAGGAAAGCCTTCTTTAAAGGGGGCTGCGGCGTTTTCTTCATTGTCCCCAATTTTCCTGAAAATTTGCTAAACAGTCCAACAAACATCGCTAAAATAGTAAGGCAAATGTTGGACAAAATTGTTTTGTTTGCGCAAAGTTCTCGAATTTACAAATTTATGTCCGTACCGAGCTTTTCCGTAAACGTTTGTATTGGGTCAAAAAATGCGCCGACTTGACATAACAAAATTCAACAATTTAATCAAACGCTTGTTTGCAGTAACATCAGTGAAACCTCTCTGGCTTGAAGGTTTCACTGATGATGTTTCCGCATGGGAAACGAAACGCCTGATTAAATTGTTAATTTTGTTATGTCAAGTCGGCGAGTTTTTTTGATCATTGCGAGTCCCGGCTTTGGAATATTTGCGTTTGTACTGGGAACAATAAAAAAAGTGACGCCATCAGCAGGCAGGGGTTCACTCTTTAAACTGTAGACCTTGTTCCCAACCGATTACAAAGCAGTTTCATGATGTGAAATGAATGGTTTAGAAGCTCGCTTCAATACCTGTGCACCAGCACGGAACAAGTAGTTCTGCATACTGTAAAAATATATTTTTATCGCGGCTCAATATTTTGCGATTTATGTCAAAGGCTGAAGTTTTGGAATAATTCGCGGTTCTAATTTTCTGGCGCGGTGGAATCTCAATATATAGATTCTAATGTGTTTACATGTTACCGCAATCGTCCGCGGTGCATAGTTTTCACAAATTGTAGGCGATTCGCGAAATTTGCGAAAATTACGTCGTTTACAGTAGTTTATTTTTAGACTGCCGGCTCGACCTGTAAGTTTGCCTCGTGCACCGACATCACGGCACTGAAAACACTCGTGTATATTCGAATGTTGGTTTTGGCATCATTTCCGCTTGGCGATTTCACAATAACTATTATAAATTTCGCAATACTATATAGCATACTGTAAAAAAGTAAAGGCCGATGATTTCGAGAATATCGTTAGTTGGAGTAGCTCTTAGAAATCTCCTCTGGCATTACCCGAACTGCCAAAACTTGACTAAAATGTAGTAGCCGGGCAGGGAATATTCGTTGGGCGCATTTCGGCCACCTTGCTCTTAAACAATGATAAGGTGGGATTACAATAGGAATGAGGGTCGTAAAAGCGTTCTGAACTGAAAGTCTCCGGTTTTATTAAATGGCTTTCCACTAAAGGCCCCAGAAATTCAGTGCCATCTAATGGATGAAACATCAGTTTAAGTTTTCGTATGCCAGTAGCGGTTCGAGCTTCAACGGCAGACAAGACATACATAGGAGACGGTTTTTTTTCACTTAAGTTATTTCTCTATTCATTTTACGTTCCGATAATAACACGAAACTAGCATGCTGACTACCCCCTCCATTACCAGGCGCTTGGCCGAGTGAAACTCTCAATTAAAATTCACCGAGTCAAGGGGCTTGAGGGCCGAGTCTGTGCCAACGGATTTATTAGATGCCAGCCTTCTAAGCAACGCTGATGCTAGCCTGAATCCAATATGAGTCATTCACTGACACTATTTCATTCACTATTTTCACGCTATGAGTTGCATTTCAGCTGCCGAAGGCTAGCATTTAAAGAATTCACGTGACACCCTCACATGGTGTAACGTGCCGAATAAACCTTGTCGTGCGGTCATAAAACATTCAATTATTTTACCTTTGATTTTACTCGATAGGTTAATCAATAAATACGTTTTCGTAACAACAACAAACAAATGAACTAGCATGTTGACTATTCAGGCTATGATAGGCATACCCAGGCTTCACGTTATCCGTATCGGGGGCCTGTCTTCAACTTCTTCCTTCATCAACCAACAAAAGGCCAACGTTACTGCAAAAGGCCGCCATTAACATTTGGTCTATACACCTGGATGATGATAGCTATCGAAGTCGCCAGACTGAATTTCAGAAATACTTTATTATCATGCTGGAACGAATGAGGAAACAAGCCACTAGGTGGCGCTAATTATCTCGTTGCCATGATGATCTTCGACACCAGAAAGAATACTACAATATCTCGTTCAGTTTTTTTACGTCGCTTACCTTCGCCGAGTGTCTTTACTATGAGAGCTAAAACTTTCAGAGAAAGGACATTAAAACTACAAGAAAATAGTTAAAATAAAATCTGAACCAAGGCGCACGTTTCGTTCATTGTCCTGTTTTGTTCTATTTTTTTATCCGTGCCCTTACAGCCACCGACAAGCTCTCCAGTTTATTTGACAATAAACACTAAGCAGAACCAATCCCATTACTATGTTGAATGTTTGCGCTAGCCTTTAGAATCGCTCTAACGTAAAACGAGTCTCTACAGAAAAAAAAAAAGAGAGAGAGACTCTTTGTTTAGAGAACACCGTTAAAGAACCGTTAGTCGTGTTCTCAAGAGAGCGTGTGCTGCCGGAGTCACGGACAAAAGGATTCAAAGTGTACCAGTTAGGCCAACTGGTAAACAAACGCCCAGGAGGGCGGGGCCTAACCCGATCCGACCAATCACAGCGCAGGAGGGCGGAGCCTAACCCGATCCGACCAATCACAGCGCAGTAGGGCGGGGCCCTTTCCCTCTCTCCCATCCCAGTGACCAATGACAGGCCGTGGGCATCGATGGCCCCGCCCACAGGGCATTAGACAGTGACCAATCAGAGCTCAGCGAGGTCCCGCCCTCGCGTCACGTGGTGTGAGGTCACGTGCGCGTCGCGTGTCAGGCGCGTGCCAGAAGCGTGCCACCGCAAACCACAAACCACAAACCTCAAACCTCAAACCACAAGCCAGGTGTTGTGGTCATCACCTGATAACAACCACGTGATGTCACCCATCACCTTACCTGTAATGGGTTCGAGCTGGGTACGACAGATGGCGCTCACGTGATGTCGCACAGGGTTTGTGCTGCATCCGAGGGAGGGCGCTGCGCTGCGGTCACATGACGCAGCACAGCGCCACGTGTCACGTGACTGTCACGTGACATTATTTGAATCGCTGGGCGGTAAATGCCTCTTTTATTCGATTAAAAAGGCTCTGCGGGCGACGGGGACTCGACCCCTCCACCTTGGGTACAGCAGCCCGACGCTCTATCCCCTGAGCTACGAGCACAATGCTTCCCGGACCGCTTAACTTGTGTTAGTTGATCGTGTGTGCAATGATAACAACCACGTGATGTCGCACAGGGTTCGAGCTGCGTACGACAGATGGCGCTCACGTGAGCGACGCACAGGGTTTGTGTTGCATCCGAGGGAGGGCGCTGCGCTCCGGTCACATGATGGTGACGTGATTTGAATCGCTGCGCGGGAAATGCATTTTATTTGATTAAAAAGGCTGCGCGGGCGACTGGGAGTCGACCTGTCGACCTTGGGTACAGACCGCTTAACTTGTGTTAGTTGTTCGGGTGTGTGCAACTCACGTGATAACAACCACGTGATGTCGCACAGGGTTCGAGCTGCGTACGACAGATGGCGCTCAACTGATGTCACACAGGGTTTGTGTTGCATCCGAGGGAGGGCGCTGCGCTCCGGTCACATGATGGTGACGTGATTTGAATCGCTGCGCGGTAAATGCATTCTTTTCGATTAAAAAGGCTGCGCGGGCGACTGGGAGTCGACCTGTCGACCTTGGGTACAGACCGCTTAACTTGTGTTAGTTGTTCGGGTGTGTGCAACCACGTGATAACAACCACGTGATGTCGCACAGGGTTCGAGCTGCGTACGACAGATGGCGCTCAGCTGATGTCGCACAGGGTTCGAGCTGCGTACGACAGATGGCGCTCAACTGATGTCACACAGGCTTTGTGCTGCATCCAACAGAGGGCGCTGCGCTCCGGTCACATGATGATCACGTGTTTTGACCCACTGAGCTACGAGCACATTGCTTCCGAGACCGCTCGGACTCGTCTTAGTTGTCCGCGTGGGCAATTCACATCACGTGTTTCTGCTGCCACTTGGCTTTTGTAATACGGTTAAAAAACGGGGATGCGTCATTGCCGCAGGTCATGTGACGGAGGTCGTGTGACGTCGCTGGGCATTAACGTTGCTCGTCTTCCTATCACGTGATTTCGCACGCGCGCGATTCAAGCGGTGTTCGCGAACTCGTAGCCTCGAGGCGACCCCTTAGCATTTGGGGTTTGTTCGACCCGATGGATTTCGGCGTCATGTGACGGTCCCAAATAGCAGCATCAGCTGGGTCCCGCTACATTGGGCTTTGAGGTGACTGTAGAATTTTGAACCTCGCGGGCCGTGATTGATGTTGATCCTGCGTAAAGTTTTAAAGCGACCCCGTCAAAATTTGGGGCCAGCTCATTAAAAAGAAAAAAATACTTTCCAAAGACGCAGTGAAATTTGGGGATAGGCGTCATCTAGTGTTCAGACTGTGAAGTGTGGTCCTCATTCAAATTGGCTGCCATCTGGTGGAAAAAGCTTCGACCCACTATAAACTTTGGAAATCATGTGACTGTCCAATTAGCATCAGCCGCAAAATTGGGGGTGAGGTGAGGGTTAAACTTTGAAGCTGGCGGACCGTGTTAAATCTTGGTCCAGCGTAAATCTTTGAAGTGGACCTGCTAAACGGTGGCCAGTTCGAAACTCTACTCCAAGTAGTAGAAACATGTACCGGCTTCGGCCAGCTTGTCAACAAACGCCCAGGAGGGCGAGGCCTAACTCCGGTCCGGCCAATCACAGCGCAGGAGGGCGGAGCCCTGGCCCGTCCGACCAATCACGGCGCAGTAGGGGCGGGGCCTTTCCTCTCTCTCCCATCCCAGTGACCAATGACGGGCCGTGGGCATCGATGGCCGCCCGGCCGAGGCATTGTCCGGTGACCAATCGGAGCTCCGGCGAGGTCCCGCCGCGTCGCGTG
>JAZHYW010064340.1:0-17217 GCA_037355805.1 Ixodes ricinus
GTTCCACGGCCAAGCTGCCGCCCGAAGCGACGTCGGTATAATCCTCACGAGGATGCTCTCGTTGTTATTTCTTCTTTAAAGGGCAACTCGGCTTTATTTTTGGATATTTAGAAAGCTATGCAGCCCTCTTCAGTGTCATATAGGAAGACCCCATGTCAAATATTACGATCTAATTCCGTCTACATATTTAATAAACTGGCCAGCAAACTTTCAAATGAGCCAACTCGCCGAAACCTGCCAACTCTAGCGTGCGACGGAGGCGCAATCGTCAGCGCAGTCAATGCGACGGAGTTGGAGCGGCCAACGTTGAGCCACTACGTCAGAGGCATACTACGTCATTCTCACGTTTTGTTCGTTTTTACTTCTACAGAGCGAAATTGAACGATGACGTCGCGAGTTTTCCTTACTCGGTGTTGGCTCAACAGCGTCCACGTGATCACCGTAACGCGGATGGCGCTCATTCGCGACCTCCAACCAACTATAGGTGGCGCCACTCATTTCTCCAAGAGATGGCGGGTTTAGTAGGAGGGTCAGGATATGCCTCGCCGCTGCTGAGCCAGTCTAGTGTGCCGGGCTTCCACTGAGCGACATAAATTATTTCTGGTAACACGAGGAAGCTAGGGTGTTATGAGCGCAGGTCACCTCTTTAACCTGAAAACAAGAACGGTGTTTAGCGTATTATTTGACGGAAGAATGCGCGTTTTAATTCTGGAGCGAAACCGAAAACTTACCTCTATTTTGGATTTAATTTCTTGATATAAGTCTTAATCTCGGATTCTGTCATGACTCAAGATGTGTCTCACTTCGTAATTATTTACTTAGAAACGTTGTTCTGCAGAAACTTTATTTTGCGGACATTGCTATGCCATACATGTTCGATCCAGGCTGATATTTGTAGTTGTTAAACAATTCAGTGCTGATATTTGCGCGTTCTCGCTGCCTTTTTTTCGCTCAGATAATTGTCATGGGAAATAATGAACTGCGGGCCTTTTAATGGGTTTTCGGGTGTCTAGATGAATTAATTGGCCTAACATCATTCCAGCACAAGAATGAGAAAATAATTCAATTTTTTTCAGTATGTCCAGGAAACCCATAACACATAATAAACGCTGCTTTCACCGCAGTGACCCAAAGACGGGATCCGAGTCAGACAGTTGACAGCGTGTGTGTAAACGGGCGTTTTATAGTGACTGGGTAGACGCGTAGAACTTCATATTAGATCCAGTGTTTGACTGTTTGTCTATCTTGATAACGATGTCAGAGGTTTTCATATTCTAAAAAGAAAACAGAATTATACCTTTCTGGAAAGACTCTTATGGTTAAATTGCCCATTCTCGTGATATTGGCGTTAATTGGAGGCACACATCGCCGCGATTTGTATTAATAATAATAATATTAAAATTCACGTATTTGAATAAATAATTTTTTTAAGCTCTAATATATTTTGTTGCTTATGATCTAATTTTAAACGCGCGAAGAAAGGATGACAATGAAAAACTGCGTATATCATCACTGTGCCAATTGCAGCATTTTTAATTACCAATAAAATAAAAAAATATTCTAAAATCAGAAAACGTTCTAAACCCGTCTTCACCTCAAGAACCGTAGTAAAAAAGTCCGTCTCCTCGCGAAGCATTACTGATTTTCCCTTTATGTGAGAATGCTATATGTACGTGCATTTAGATTAGATAGTGTATCTAATCAAGATGTATACGTTTCAAACAGAAAGCATCGCTTCTTCCTCCGACAACGAATATCGTAAGAACTACTTGCTTGGGTGTCAACAATGCGCAAACGTCTTTTTTTTGAGGAAACGAGTATAGCCATGAGAAATCATGAAATTATTAATTGTGGGTAAAGTATAGCTATCAAAGTCGCGACTTTTGACAATCGGCGAAACTTAACGCAACCACAGTTGCGTTTGCTCTTTGCCGATATAAAACTCTCCAGTAGTACAATCCCATACTGGCTGCAGCACTACGTTGGGACAGTGAAGAGTGTTTGCATTCGGAAATGACACTGCGAGCCATGATCGCGAGCAGTTCCGCCGTGCCCGCTGAGCAGGAGAATCGCGACCTCACTAGAGCGTTCATTTCGCCGGGAGGGCGATGCGCTGCCCTGCGCGTTTATCGGTCTGTTTCTCCGCTCCCCTCTCCCCTTCCCCTCTCCCCCGGGCCATCACCGTCCACGCCATGCGAAGCGAACTGCCCGCGTCGCGTGTCCTGTGCCTCGCCCCACGAAGTCACAAGACCACGTGGTTCGACGTGACGTGGCCATGACTCTGACGACACGAGACCGATGTTGCCTGACGCAACCGAATTTTCGGTTTCGGTATCAGCTGATGTTTAAATTAAGATTACAACAGAATAATATTCCACATTTCGCGAATCCGAAGACGTAGAGCTGTTTAGTAGTGCTTTGTGAAATGGAATCACATGTAAGCCTCAAATATTTTCGGAATTGAGCGAAGTTCCCTTTTAATAGCAGAAAACAAGATGTGAAAACAAAGCAAAAATGTGGCTGCCGTTTTCTAGTTTACACACTTGCGACTGCTTGCAACCATAGGGACCTAAGACAACTTTTGAGCCTCTTGGACTGCTTACGACCGTCGTGCAGCGGTCGTAAAGGAGTCGAAAGCAACTTAAAACCGGTTTTTAGTCTCTCCGAACGTGAGCAGTCAGAAGCGGGCGAACTAGCCTTACACCTTTGCACCTGAGAATAATTTTGTTCATTGTTCTTATTAATGGTCAACCCAGAGGTCAAACCGAGTGTGCTCTTCTGACAAGAAAATCAAGTAGACACCATCATCGGTCGACAAGGAAAACAAAATAAATACATGTTTGCATTAAAGAAAGCACCGACGTAGTAATTAGTTTGTAACTGCTTGTTCGATATTTTTATTTGTTTTCCCAATTACCTAACATGCTAAAAGTTGAAAACAGGAGACTGGCGCATAATCACGACTCCGTAAAAGAAATTACGAAGTTATGTACAGTTTGCCATACCAACTGCGAGACAACATTTGTCCCGAGCATCAAATCAAGAAACACCGTGCTTCTACCAAACCTTAACTTCAAAATAAAATGCTAAAATTACTATGGCTGGAAGCGAAGACAAGGTTTAATAATTGAGCTAATTGATAATTCATGACAGGGTTAATTCATGACAGGGTGACAGCGAAGACAAGGGTTATAATCGGGCTATATAGTTGATAGTCATGTCAAATTAATTTAGAGAAGCCAAGTAATGATACGCATAAGTATTCTTTCTATCCAAAAACTATATCAGAATGGAACAATCTCCCGAAGAAATAGTATTAAGATACCTGGCTTCTTTCGAAACATGCATATCTGAATTGTATATACCAGCATTAACGAACCTTGCCCTCTGGCAGTGCATACTTTTGATTATATGTTTTTGATACTTGTGAATGGATTGAGACTTCAGTGACTCCATTTATAATCTGATAATGTGTTCTTGTCTCTTCTTATTGGCGTTTGTTCGATGTTGTTTTTGTGCACACAGTAGCGTACGCTCTTATAAATTTTAGCAGTGAGAAGACATTATACTTCAAAATGTTGGTTTTGTGGTGTATTCAGCGTGATTTACCAGTGTACTCTTTCTTGTCTTTCGTGAGTTGTAGTCTTCAAATGTGCCTTCATATGTATTACCTAGTATTCTATTCTGTGTACTGTTGCACTCCGTAACAGCTCCAACGGGCTAACAGTATGGATAAATAAGAAAACATTCAGCGCAAGAAACGAGGACAACTTGAGAAATGGTGCTGAGAATGTTAATTATATCGTTAAACAACGACGATGCAAAAGCGATACACATTATCCGACCGCTTATTAAGCTTATGACGCAAAAAAAAATCTTCCGCTTAAAGTTTTTACCGATAAAGCAATAATGTTTTCAGAATGCTTAGTTTCGACAGTTCACGAGAAAAGAGGCGCCGGCGTGAAAGCAAAAGAGAAATCAGTAGCTACGATCGTCACTTCAAGGTAGTTTTGGCGGTCATGGCTCGAAAGAGAGAACAGAAGCCAGCCAGCCGGTCATTAAGTATGAATAGGGTTCCGTGTTTTCTGTGTTTAAGGTTTCGTCGAATTCGGAGGGTGTTTTTCGGAGTTTAGTTTTTGCCGAAGATTGTGAGTTTATCGGAGTTTCTATTTCTTTGATTCCCGATTCGCCGAAATTCGGAGTTTAATATCGCAGTGTTTCCTATTAAAAATAAAATAAATAAATAAAGAATAACCGGATGTAAACGTATGGCAGATAAAAAATAAAACGCGCTTGTATCAATTAAATTTTCTTCAGTTGAATTTGGCGTTGGTGGCATTGGCAATACTAATTTGTCCGGCGACAAAGTCGCACACAAGTGTCCTTCGACAAACGTCCATAACTTCAAATCAATAAATTCCCGGAGGTAGTCGCTAAGGAAGCTCGTAGTCATCCCATCCTATTCCATCAATCTAGCCCGCGGCCGCGCGATGTGGAGTGGTTAAGGATGGAATAGAGAAGTTTCAACTGTCCCATTTCTCTATTTAATACAATCTCTATGGTCCATAGCTTTTCCCGTTACAGAAACATACCCTTTCCTTTCTCTAATACACAAAACGCATGGCTCAAAATGGAAACCAAAAGAGTGGCTTTTGTCGTGACCCGAATGTACAATGACCTGTTGCCCTGAATCAACCTTGACGAAACAAGCGATAAAAACTCCTTTTGACAACGGTGCGAGATTTGAAAGATAATTATGGTTGCACTTTCCCAGGACCAGTGCCTCTGTGCTGATCAAACTGTAGAAAATATTAAAAATAAACATCTTTTTTTTGGGGGGGGGGGGGGGGGGGGGGTGATTGGCTTTGGCACATAAACATTCGGAGTTTATCAGATAAATCCGAATAGACCAAAATTTTACCGGCGGGTGTTTTTCGGAGTTTTTCGGAGTTTTTCGAATTCGTCCGAAAACACGGAACTCTATACTCGGCGACAGGTGAAGAGTTAAGTGGATGACCCTCCCACCTCTTTCCCCTTTAGTAGAGCGAACGATGTAGATGAGGCGACCTCCTCTCCAGCATTCTGCTCTGCTAAAGTGAAAGAGGAGGAGGGGCCTCCAGTTTACTCTTCACCTGTCGCAGAGTACAAGTATGAACCGCATGTGAGTGATTTGGCGAGAGATGTGACAAGCGACGGACACCGGCTTCGCCGTTGCTCGGTCAGTTGCGCGACGAGGCAGACCGCATGAAAGCCACGGGAGCAAGTGACCAAGGCGATGAGCGACGTTTTCTAGACGTCCAAAAACCGAGCGACGCGACGAGCGACAGTGAGAAATCTCCGTCGCTCGCCGCTGACTCTCGTCGCTGTCGCCGTCGCTCGTCTCGTCGCTCGCTAAATCGCTTACATGCGGTTCAGCCTTTAAACTCGCTACCAGCCTACCACCACGTTTAAGCGTTAAGCAAGTCGAATACTGGGTAAGCGGTATCTAACTTACTGGATTCCCAGACACATCAATTTTTTTCTACAAGGATGTTACAGAAATGTTCTCACCTGTGATTGCGTCCACACGTGGAAGGGTCCCCGGTCGCAGTTCCGACCGTAACCGAATGCCGCCATCTTTGAAATACGAACATAAATCGGCTGCATTGGCTACGACTTACGCCTGCTCTTTTAAAAAAGACTTGTTGCAGTTTCGGTTCCGGTTCTTTGGGCGGTGCCTCGTTTGCATTTATCTTACCTTGTGTTTCATCCGATGTTTTTTTTTAGCTCACAATTTTAGAGTTTAATGAAACGAAAGGTAAAATGAAGCACTGTCCGTGTCACTATTCTACTGAAACTTGGAGTTTTAAAGCGGTTTAATTTTGCTGGTTTAAATGCTGCCTTTTCATCGTTCAAGTGGTATAACACTGGTATTGAGGTCTTACTATTTTACGCTTTCACCCGCGTGGTTTAGCAACCTTTCGATGTAAGGAATTGTACCAGTCTATATTCAGCAATCCAAGCGTTTTTTGTTTTACGCGATACAAATAATTTTAAAGCGTTGGCAAGTTCCTAAATATCGCTTTGTTTTGTACATAAAAATTCATAATAGACAAAGGAGGACGCCACATTGTTGTGATTTATTTGTTGTCATCAATATAATAGTGAGATGTTTTTATTATTATTTACATCTTATTATCTCTCCGGCGATTTCCGATATAAGTACACCAAAGACCTGATCACGTGGTTAGAAGCCTGAACATAAAAGTCACGCCCCGCCCTTCTGAAGCTTTCAGTGTTTTTCGAAGATTCATGTGATAACTCCACAAATAGATACATCTTTGTTGTTGTATTTTTATTGAACTATATTGTTGTTACTTTAATCTGTTTAATCGTCTTCGCTCCTCTGTTTTTTTTTAAGTGTCCCAAAACAGCAGGACTGTTAGAAAAGTTAATTCTGAAGGAAAAACTCGAAAATAATCTTCTGAAAACTTCATATGCGAGCAACCGTTGTCTATGCCAGAAATTGTGAGTGCGTCCCTTAGCGAAGCATTTGCTGCTCATCATACTGAAATTTCTGTTCTTTTCCATGTAAATCATTTGGACTTTAATCAATGTAGTAATACACAATTCGCTTTTCGAAAACTACATTTCTTTTGACAAGTTCATATTCCCATGTTGCGTTTTAGAAGACGCGTTTAAGTTTAAAATTCGTGAATATGAATCTGTATTTTCTGCCATCCACAAATCGAAGTGAGCGAGGCTTTATTTTATTTTATTTTTATCTTAGAAACAAGGAACGTGACATCTCAGCAATGGAAATCTATACCCAATCCTATACGCCATGGCTGACTGAACTTGTGTATTACTCGTTTATTTTATTTCTTACCAAAGCTATAGTACAGTCGGCGGCAAATATAAGCTGAGACGAGCCGGAGTGCTAGACGAAAAGGGATAAAATGCTGCACGGGGTGCTTCCAGTTTAGTAAACAATGCAACCTGTTGCCATATTGTTACCCCAGGGAACGGGACAGTTCATTCAAACCTCCCTTTTAATAGCTTGATGCAGCATGGACTCCCGACATAGGCATTTTTACTGTACCAGGTTATATTGCCCTGTACCAGCTCATATTGCCGTTGACTGTACATGCAAAATCCGGCGGCTTCTTGCGTCACTCCGCTGCAGGAGCGCTTCTGTCCACAGAGCGCATGCGCGGACAATTTACCTCTATCGAATCTGGTTCTTTGCGCACGCGCTGTATGCACACCTGGTTCGGGCAAAAGCAGGCCTGTTTGTTAAAAGGCGCATTGGCCTGCGGTACATTTAGATGTCTGTCATTTGACGAGATCTCATGTCCGTGAAACGCAGCATATACGCAACGTTTGCACTCTAGTTTCGACTCCGTCTATACTAAGTGCAGTATTTGGTCCGACCACAGGCAACGCCCCGATCCGATGGATCCAATTATACAGAACTAAAAAGTGCATCGTCATGTCACTCGTGGTCTTGGTGCGTTTGCTCTTGCCGGCTAGACCAATCGAGACCAGAAAGAAGCGCGGGATCAAGACGCATTTATTGTGCGTCTTGATGCACAATAACGATGCACTTTTTGATTGGCAGGACGATGCACTTTTTTTATTGGCTTCGGAGGATCGTAGTGTTCCGCCGCAATCGGCATTAATGGGAAACTGCTCTCCGGTGCTTTCAAGAGCCAAACTCCAAACACCCTTACGCCTTAGCGGCCCATCATGGGGTGTACTCTCATTACTTAACTCCTTTCCTGCACACACCAAACACTTTTCTTACACCCCTTTATAAGGTGAAAAAAGGTGTTTTAATCATGTTCATGCATCGCAGTAAATGTTTAAAAGTCAAAGCTAGAATGCGGGCGCGCTGGTCAAGTACAGCTCATTGTAGACCCAATTAGCTAAACTATTGTGGTTCAACCAACGTTCGAACATAAAACATAGCTAAACATTTTTGCTGTGTCTATAGAGCTTTGTGGTCGTGGTTGTCCGCTGTCCTCCCTTAGCACTCCATGGGGTTACAGCGTCTGTAGATCCCGAGAAGGCATGTTAGACATCAAAAGAGCCCAAGACAACAAAAGCAAAAAGCGATGAACTTCGGTATACGACCAACAAAGCGACGCAACTTGGCATGGAAGACACTCGCCCTTATCGGCACAGGGGCTTTGAGAGGAAACTCCTTATTCCCATAAGCCCGACTTCCTCCGGAAGTCGGAAAGAGCTGAAAGCGGCCTAAAGCCCCTTTGTCCGCTCCCGGACTCGTCCAAAGTCATGGGAACGACAGGTTCAGGAACGAAAGCCGGAAGACGATGACAATTCTCGCATCTTTTTGTGTTGTTTTCGTCTTCCCATCCTTTTCAAATTATAGTCTTTTAGTTATCTTATTCGCTTTAAGAAATACTTTGGTTCCGCCTTGAAGGCAGTATAACGAGCCGTTCTTGGGCCCTACTTAGACTGTCGTCGTTGTTATGGATTCTATAGCAGTGGACAGAAAGTGTCATTGTGGCTGAGAGCCCCCCAAAATTAAAACATGGGCGATACCGAGCGATTGGACAAGAACGCTGCGTAGCAGCTCGGCAAAGTATTCAAGAAGCTCAAGCATGAGGTCGGGTCAAGTAAATGCAGCCTTAGTCTTCCAAAACTTGCAAAATCTCTGCTCTTGATGGCACTAATGGCCCAAGGCAGGCTTGCGCCATCTATCCATTGCTAGGTGTCGCAAGGCACCGCCCGATTATAAGGGCTCAGCCTCCTCAATCATCGATCTATTCATTCATTCACGACCGGAGCTTTGCGAACTATAGGATGTACAGAGTTAAAAATCAACATATAGATAGAGTCTGTGGGGCGAGCAAAGACAAGGAAGAGACGACTGAATACTTTCGACTCTATTGTAAAGGGCTTTACCCAGCAGTTGCCAAAGACGGTAATGATTTAGTTAAAGCGTTAAGATGTAAGTCCAGCGAAAACAATAAACAGACTGTGAAGTCAGATATTACCAAGTCGGGGCCACCTGAAAAGTAGCGTAAATAAAAACATACATAAATATAGTTTTTTTGTCAATCCATTAGGCAGAAGGCGCCCGCACCCGGTTGCAAAGTGGCGTTTCTGTCACAGGATTGTAAATTTTAGCAGTATTACTATGAAAAGGCATAACCTTTATGTTTTGCGTATTATGGTTAGAGGATATATCTTTTGATGTTCAAACACTGGCTAGCAGGCGCAAGTAGCCATCCGATTCGAAGGGAAAAGCCGCCATGTATTCATTTGTTCGTCTTTCCATCAAATTTAAATATTCGGCAGTATGCATCCTTCCATCCGTCCATTCATCCCGTGAAAGTTCGAAGAATACATGTTTAGTGCAAACATAAGTATATATGCCTCCAACACGCCTGTAGACAGTTTTTGCATGACAAATATAATATTACTGCCATACAAGAAGGAAGAAAAACACAATTCAGACAGTGTATTCAGACTGGCTTTCGTAGAATGCAGTGCGAGCTCGGCTTTAGACAATCTCATCCAAAAGCTGAAATAGTTGGTCCTAATTCATGCAGATATTTTACGAGAAAAAAAACTGAAAAATAAAACACAGGACAAAAAAGTGAGAGGCAACACAAAACAAGGCGCACATTCAACTAAATTTTTATTACACTATCTATATAAGCACTGCAAACTGCGTATGCGCAAACAGAAAAAAAAACACCAAGATAAAAAACACAAAGTAAACAACTAAGAAACCAATAATGCATGACTGAGTCTTCGCTAAAACAGGCGTGCTCCTCATCAGAAAGGGTTACCGAAGGAACGCTTCTATAGGGCGTATTCACTGGCCGCCCCATCTGTGGGTGCTGTTTAAAGCGCATGCTCAGAACAAGCTCACATCAATAGGCTGCTAAGACCGGCACTCTTGATTGTGCGGGAACGCACGCTGCAAAAGAACTGTGGAAGCTCGCCGGTCAGCACGCGCTCAGCATCTCGCGCACACAAATATGGCCGCCAGTGAATGCCCCCTATACAGACGTCGCCTGTCCTGGCGGAGGAACGCTCCAAAACACCGACCTCGTGCCCTCGTGCTTGTGGCATTGACTGCAGGACGTCACTGAACGCGCATGCACACGACGAGCCCTAGCACGGAGCCTCTCACTGAAATTCTGTCATGGTCGCTCGTGATTTCATGGAACGCGAACAGTTTTATTATTTCCAGAGTTGCACGCTGGGCTGTTCGCTCGTCGTTGCTCAGTTGGTCTCACTAAAACCGCGCAGTGCAGCCAAAGCTACAGGGGAGACAGCGTGCCCCAAGCTTTAGAAGGGGAGGGAAAGGAGGATCGGAGACAGGCTAGGATTCCCAGCCTTTTCTCCTGTTCCCCTTCCTCCTCTTGAACAGGTTGGCATACGCTCTCTTCCCCGTAGCTTTCGCTGTACTGCATGGTTCTAGTGAGACGGAATAGAAGCAGGGACGTCGAAACAGGAGGATGGGAGGGGGTCGATACACCCCCCCCCCCCTCGGGTATCTTCTAAAGAGCAAGGGGCATAAAGGGGTATATTAAAAGTTCGTAGGGATATCGCCCTTCTTCACCATCATCACATCTCCCCTTCCCCCTCCCTCTTTCTCTCCCGAAGAATTTCTATGGCACTTTCTGACCCCTATTTTTTTGTGTGTGTGTGTTCGTGTTGGTTTAGCCCTTTGTTATTTCCCTTTCCCCGTTTTTTTTTCTCGCCATCCCCCGTCGCCTCCTCATCTCTCAAACACTACCGACGTCATTAGCATACGCACAGCCTCTGGGTGACCCCGGTAGCGTTGTTGACAGTGGCGGACGATGAGCTCTTAAAGCCGCGTACACCGCGCACGGCCGCCACAATAACACAAAGTTCAATCTTCGCCTCGATTCCGAAGCGAAGATTTTGGCCTCATATAGAACTCCTTCCCAAAGTTGTGAAACGTCGCATTGTCGTCGTCAAATAACTTCCACAAACGACGATCTTGCGCCGAGAAAGTTTAGAATATTGAAAGCCCGCCTATTATAGGGACAATCTATACAGCAATGACTCTAACGAGTCGTCAGGATTTATAGGGACACGCGGGCGCAACGTCATCAGTGCAGTCGTATAATCGAATGGCCATTACGGTGTTGCTCGCGCTCGCTCAGAATGAAGCTCGCTGTGACTTTGTGTTTCACAATCTCGCTGGAATTTGAGCACCGAGAGAGTTTGAATGATTGACATCATCGCGCCGCGTGACGCCATCGTCGCGAGAGTCCAATCAGCACGCTCTGCGAACTTTGGCCCCAACTTTGTGTTTAACGAGTTTAGTTCGAGTTGAGAGGATGAACGATGGTCATATTTCTAGACTTTTACTTGGCGACTGCCATTACTTAGAAAGAAAAAAAAACACAACTAAGGCGAGTTTATTCGGTTATTAACGCTAGGGAAAGAGATTCCACGCATCACACAAACTACATGGTGTTTGCTGGAGACATGGGGACAGCATTAGCTGCAGGCACGCCTCGCGCATGGTTGCTTCTTAGATATCTACGCTTTGAACACGTCTGAATTGACAGTTTCGCTATGATGACCAATCGAACACGGCCCTCACACAGGAAAACAGACACATCAGAGCGTGTCTGTAGGCTGTCGTTTGTACGATGTACTATAAGCGGTCTGTCTTCGCCTAATAACCCTTGCCTAGGGGAGTTTACACAGCGTCCCCTAGCCTGTTTCCGAAACAAATTACGAGGTGCCGGGAATTCTAAGGACATCATGAGGACATGTGCTTACTTGCCCTCGAAGTTCCCATCTGTTTCGGTGGTTTGTCTTCAAGTACCGAGAAGCATCGGTTTCCCCACACGCCTTTTCGATTCAGTTTTTTTTTCTTTTTCCCTTGTGGTCCTGGTCGGAGTATCTATATGTACACTTTAACGAACAAACGACTGCTGGAGTATAGAGCTTCAAGTGTGAGCATAAAAGGGTAGTCACTAATTGAGAACTGGGTTCCGCCAAGAACACACACACAGATTGAAGGCGCATTTTTCTAATTTCTCCTTGTTTTTTTCGCGAATCACCAGGCGGGGGTCAATATTGACCGGCGCCAGCCGGCAACATCGAGTGCTGCCCCATGGTGTATAGCCATCGCTCCGGCCCTGGAAACTAAGTTGCGTCGCCCCAGGCAGTTTTTGTCTCTTGGGTCGGTAAATGGGATTATCGAGAACACTACGGAGATTATTCTTCGAGTTTTGCAGAACGGAAGAGTGCTTATCGCACTGCTTTTCGCTTCCTCGTACATAGGAAGGGTAAACACTGGGAAAAGGGACATAAGTGTTTGATAAAAGGACTTAAAGATATGATGTTTGGGTTGCCGAAGCCCTCGACACTGTAGGGGCTATTCACTGGCGGCCATAGCTGAGTGCACGGCTGCTCCCTGTGTATTTGCAACGCACATTCCACACCGTCCAGGGTGCCGGTCTTGGGAACATTTAAGTGTGTGCTCGGTATGAGCATGCCCAGTACGCAGAGCACTTAGATATGGCGTCCAGGAAATACCCCTACGGACCCCTTCAAAAATTACGCCCTACTTAAGCTCTCTCTGAAAATACGGGAAAACGGTGCGCGCTAAAGGCACCACAGAAACGGAGTCCATCATTTGTGCCAGGCCTCTTGGAAGTGAGTATTACATCCGTTATAGACCTGCCAGCTTCTTTGAGTTTTCTGCTCCTGCCGCTGCGCAGTGTTTTCAAGATCGACCATAGGAGTGCGTAATTCACAGGGGATGGCTGGGATGGCTAGAGTTCCTGTATCGCTCCCTACGGGAGCCAGAGTTGCGCGTCTGTTTTCCACGTGCCGCCGCGCCGCTATTCGCCAAGATCCGATCATGTGAAGAGCCGGATCAAGTGCTGTGCAGGAAAGTAGACTTTGTACGCGCCCTCGCCGTCGTACCCCTTCTTCTGAGCGAACGTGCGGCGCCGCTATTCGCCGAAGTACGTCGCGTGAGAAGCGGGATCAACATGCCGTGCAGGAAAGACGGCGCTACGGAGATGAACGCGCAACTCTTGCTCCCGTAGGGAGCCTATACAGGAACTCTAGGGATGGCCAGAGCCGTACATTGGGCGAGTCTGGCCAGTGGGTGTGGTGACAAAGGCGCCGGAGAGGAGAAAAGTGAAGGAAAGGGAGGAGAGCGCCGAAGAAGCGAGAGAGAAAGAAGGGAGCAAAGAGGAGAGGACCGCCATTTTGACGCAACACGCTGTAGGTGCCGAGCACTGTTGAGGATGCACGTCGTCTGCTACGGGCTTATTTCTTTTTCGCCTGAATAAAAGTTTGTGTTCAAACTTGAAGAAACCTCATTCATTAGCGTTTTAAGCCACCGAGAAATACCAAAATATCATTTCCTTGCCGGAGCCTGCCAAATAAAAGGAAATAACCGTAATTTGGATGTCGATCCCATGCATTCCGCCGGACGAATGAATGAAAACGGCGGCTCTCCCCGCTCAGCTGGGAGCAGCCGTGAGATCACGCGCATGCGCTCACGCTTCTCGATCTGCGCCGCGAGCTGATTGGCTCAATCGGGAGGGGGACGTTACGGCGTCGACGACACAGACTGGCCAAACTCTCCCCATACACGGCTCTGGGGATGGCGGGTCCCGTGCTTTTTATTGTCGCTCCGCTGTCAATGGGCCGAGAAACTGAGGGAAAGGAGGAGGCGAGAAGGACTTCGGAACGCCGGGCTCTGATTGGAAGGACTAGGGGGTAGACACAAAGGTAGCAGCCTTTGTCTCCATTGCGCTCGTCGAACGCGTTAGAACGCGGAATGCCAGCGCCTGGCGTTTAAACCGATAGGAACGACGAAGAACCATTGAGCCGATTGAACGACGAAGAACAATACAAGAAGCAAAAATAATGTTAGTAACGAATCACGTTCCTGCGCTCTCATGTATACGACAGCATAGCGCATCAAATTAAGAGGGGACCAATCGCACGCGTCGAGTCCCTCTGCTCCTTTTTCTCTTCTACCCATCTTGATTCGAAGCGCTGCGGTCGCATTCATTATCCGCGACTGGTAACTAACTATACACGCAGTCACACACTCTACACAAAAAAAGAAAGTATGTGGATTTACTTTCCTGCAGAATACGAAGTCCGTCAATCACGACGTAGTACAAGAGAAGAATCCCGACGAACGGCGGAGCTCAGGGTACGGCACAGTGACAATGCGCGTAACATTTCACTCGCTCTTCGACGGTATTCCTTTACACCCACGACGGTATTCCTTTACATCCACCTGGGAGTTCTTACGTGGACCCACGGGAGTATTCTTTTACACTCAACAAGGAGTTTTTACGTGAACCTATAGGACTATCTCTCACATCCATCTGGGAGTTACTACGTGGACCTACGGGAGTTTTCTTTCACATTCATTTGGGAGTTATTACGTGGACTTACAGGAGTATTCTTTCACGTCCATCTGGGAGTTATTACCTGGACCCAAGGGAGTATTATTTCGACTGCGACGACTGCAGACGACTGCGACGTCACTCGGAGTCGTTCTTTTTATCTCTCCTCTCTACAACTTCTTTACGCGTCTCTTTTCTTCTTTTTTTCTATTTTATCTACTTACTTTTCTTTCCAAAATGTAGATTCGCCAGACAGCAATTGCTTTGCTTATTCTTTAACCGGACCTTTCTCTAACAGAAATAATAAAATAGTTTTCTTCTCTTTTCTTTTTTTTTTTAATAAACCGAGTTTGAAAAGTTAAGTCTCAACTTACGGGAGTAAAAACAGTAAAAGCTGATTGTTCAAATTGTTCACTTGCGACTCTAGTTGTTTTCTTATCCTTTTCATTGTTCAAAAACCATTCCACTGATGCTTGCATATGTAATGCAGAACCGTTAGAGCAACTTGATTAAGCCAGCCTCTCATGTGCGCGCAATCACCGCAAAAAAAAAAGTAAAAGTAAATAGATATTCAATGGAAGACCTCGTCGAGACATATTTCCGACAGCCTTCGGAAAAAACGAGCGAAATCAAAATCGAAATCTCGGATTTCCCTATGTCGTTAAAAGTTTATAGGGAACGAAAAAAAGGAAATAGAGCCGAAAACGTCATGCGCCATCAA
The DNA here is from genome assembly GCA_037355805.1 of Ixodes ricinus. Classification (NCBI taxonomy): domain Eukaryota; kingdom Metazoa; phylum Arthropoda; class Arachnida; order Ixodida; family Ixodidae; genus Ixodes; species Ixodes ricinus. Next base: position 15,109 of record JAZHYW010064340.1, read on the forward strand.
GCCCGCATTCAAAACTCCTCCGAACTCTCCGTCTGCTCGTACCTAAGCTGAGAGTGCGGTGGAAGTTATCTGCGTCGCTGGTCCAATCAACCTCCCTCCCATTTCAACGCCTGAACCCTGAACTCTGCGAGTGGGCGTGGTCACGTGGCGAAAGACGGACGTCCGATTGGTCCGAACGAACATGTAGCTTCCGCCGCACTGTCATCTTAGGGATGATTGAAGTACAGATCCCTGGAGATTGTTACATTTCTTTGATGTCTCTTCCTGACGGTCGGACGTAAAGACGTGCGTATCGTTTTTAGCTCGTGGAACGTGCTCGCGTAACGATATGCAGTGTAGATGTTGAAACTTCGAAGGCTGTTCACTGTGACCTTGAACCAGCTAGTCGATATTTTTGGTCGGTACGGATGCGGTAGCTTTAAGGCGGAAATGTGTCCGAAAAATTCCGGTCGTACTCATCACGTGTCTGCTGTTGCTGTTCTTGTTGGTGTTGTTGTTGTTGCTGTGGTTGTTGTTGTTGCTGTGTGTGTGTGTTTTTGTTTGAGTGTGTGTCTTCATGACGGATATTAACTTTACAAGCCTTCTTTAACGGGGTACTGCGGCGTTTTCTTCATTGTCCCCAATTTTCCTGAAAATTTGCTAAATGGACCAACAAACATCGCTGAAATAGCAACGCAAATGTTGAGGCCAAAATTGTTTTGTATTGCGCAGAAATTCTCGAATTTACAATTTTTGCTCCTCATCGAGCTTTTCCGGGTAAAAGTCTGTACTGGGAACAATAAAAAAAAGTGACGTCATCAGCAGAGCAGGGGTTCACTCTTTAAACTGTAGACCTTGTTCCCAACTGATTACAAAGCAGTTTCATGATGTGAAATGAATGGTTTGGAAGCTCGCTTCAGTACCTGTGCACCAGCACGGAACAAGTGTTCTGCATACTGTAAAAAAAATTTTTTTATCGCGGCTCAATATTTTGCGATTTATGTCAAAGGCTGAAGTTTTGGAATAATTCGCGGGTTCTAATTTTCCGGCGCGGTGGGATCTCAATATATAGATTCTAATGTGTTTACGTGTTACCCGCAATCGTCCGCGGTGCATAGTTTTCACAAATTGTAGGCGATTCGCGAAATTTGCGAAAATTACGTCGTTTACAGTTAGTTTATTTTTAGACTGCCCGCTCGACCTGCAAGCTCTGCCTCCCACTGACGTCACGGCACTGAAACACTCGGGTATATTCGAATGTTGGTTTTGGCATCATTTCCGCTTGCCGATTTCACAATAACTATTATAAATTTCGCAATACTAAATAGCATACTGTAAAAGGTAAAGGCCGATGATTTCGAGAATATCGTTAGTTAGAGTAGCTCTAGAAATCTCCTCTGGCATTACCCGAACTGCCAAAAACTTGACTAAAATGTAGTAGCCGGGCCAGGGAACATTTGTTGGGCGCATTTCGGCCACCTTTGCTCTTAAACAATGATAAGCTGGGATTACAATATTAGGAATTGAGGTCGTAAAAAGCGTTCGGAATTGAAAGTCTCCGGTTTTATTGGATGGCTTTCCACTAAATGCCCCAGAAATTCAGTGCCATCTAATGGATGAAACATCAGTTTAAGTTTTCGTATGCCAGTAGCGGTTCGTAGTTTCAACGGCAGACAAGACGTACAAAGGAGACGGGTTCTTTTTCAGTTAAGTTATTTCTCTATTCATTTTAGTTCCGATGATAACACGAAACTAGCATGTTGACTACCCCCATTACCAGGCGCTTGTCCGAGTGAAACTCTCAATTAAAATTCACCGAATCAAGGGGCTTGTGGGCCGAGTCTGTGCCAACGGATTTATTAGATGCCAGCCTTCTAAGCAACGCTGATGCCTGCGCTTGAATCCAATATGAGTCATTCACTGACACTATTTCATTCACTATTTTGACGCTATGAGTTGCATTTCAGCTGCCGAAGGCTAGGCATTTGAAGAATTCACGTGACACCCTCACATGTGTAAACGTGCCAATAAGCCTTGTCGTGCGGTCATAAAACATTCAATTATTTTACCTTTGATTTTACTCGATAGGTTAATCAATAAATACGTTTTCGTAACAACAACAAACAAATG